>BSBK01001817.1:2267500-2476654 GCA_027943335.1 Chamaecyparis obtusa | reverse complement strand
CCTACCTAAGTATCCATTCTGATCTTTGGTAAACACAAAAACTGTCAAGTGGCCAAGAGAATCATGTATAGTTTGCATCAATGACAACATACAAATCATCTAATGTAGTGTCTCTTGCCAAAATTTTATTATTTTGGCCCCTTTATTTAATAACTAAATTAATTAATTAAATAATCCCTGTATAATATTATTTAAATTTTGGAACCACTTAATTAATTTATTAAATTAATTTACTCTCGATTAATGGAGACATTACAATCCTCACCACCTAGAGATTGATTTCCCTTAAGCAATTTGTTCTCAAATGGTTTGCCAACTATGAAGCTCCAAGGTCCCAAACCAAGTGTGGGTGTTGATAGTTGTATCTTCTAAAATCTTGATGCCACACCATAACTATAAGAACAACTTGCAAATACCCAACAAAATTCTTCTACTCCACTCTGATATAATCATTACCTTACTTTATGTTGAGGAAAAACTCATCAAAATCCAACTTGTTTTTTCTAGATAGATGCCAGTCACAAGGGGAGATGGAAATCATACATGCCTCATGCCCAATCAAAGGAAAAAATTCATACTTGACCAAATGAAGAGATTTCTCATTCAAAGGGTCATCGGTAGATTCCACATCTCAAAAAAATTAATCAACTAATGTTGGCTTCACAAAACACAGTGCAAGCATCTCCCTCACCCTCTGGGCTATCTTGATGATTTGGGTGATTTCCACTTGAAGGGACAATTCTTATTTCTTTCTTGTCCATATCCTCCTATTACTAAAGTGGAGCTATGAGCATGTCTTTATCGTCTTTAGGATTTAAGGTTTCGTCTATCCAATTGTCAATCTCTCTCTTCAGATTATTGTCGTAGATGATATTACCCTTAGAGGATGGATACTTCATTTGTAGATCTATGTAGTCCTTGAAATATATAACCATATGTCATCCACCATCAACCCAATATTTCTTGAATCACTTTAGTAACTTAACCAAAGGAGTTGTTTGCATTTGTTGTTGCTCCATCTTGGGAAGGAAGTTTGTAATCATCAGCCTTGTGTTGAAGCATTGAGAATCTCCACTTGCCCTTTCTTATATCAAGTGACTGAGTGTCTCCTCCATCTACTGGAACCCTCTTATGAGGATCTTAGTAAACAATTGTTGACTTCTTATCAACTCCCTTAAAATGTTTTTCATATTTAGATGTGCATTTGCAATTCCATCATTGGGTGTCATGATTCTCCCAACAGGTTGGAAGGATCACCAGTTCTGATACCACTATGATGTACCAAATGGATGTACACCAAAAATTCCCTGAATATACAGCCAACGAATTCCCCCATACAACATAGTACTCTTCTTTGTATGGCCCAACCACCCATACAATAATTTGAAATCTCATATAGTTCACTTGTTCCACCCATATAGTTAGTTTTCATATGGTCTCTCCTTTTGTACGATGAGTGAACACACCTTTACATCACTTCAACCATATAGTTACTATGTTATTACTTTGAAATGAAGTCATACTCACACAAGTAGATAATCTCACCTTAATGGTATCATAAATAAATAGTTTAATGTTTTATGTTATGTGTTATTAATATATGGTAGATGAAAAGATACGACTTCACACAAATTATTTATATTTCCACATGACAATTTGGTAATGAAGTACAAAGTGAAATATTTGAAGCAATATCTCCAATGACATACTAGGGTGAGGAATGACTCACCAAATCTGCAAATAGAGAATAGGGAGGGTCTTGCACCTCTGAAACTGCAAGCAATGTTAAATTTAAACTAGAGTCATTTAAATACATAAGAAACATAAATCTCCATGATGATTTCCTAAAATGCCAAACAGGGCCTTATAAAGGGCTCCAAGAAGTTTCCTGAAGGGTTATAAGTAGGATGACATTATTTTATTTACTATTTTATTATTCTGGCCCCTTTATTTTATAACTAAATTAATTAATTAAAGAAACCCTTTATAATATTATTTAAATTTTGGGACCACTTAATTAATTAATTTTGTACCATCTTAAAATGGATGCACTCCCAATTTAAGACCTTTTATCTCTTTTCCTTTATCAAAGTTTTGGACCATAGATGGATTCATGCTCAGTTTCATTTTTCTCCCACTCAACCCTATTTTTCCTGCTTTCATTCATACAATATATGAGACCCCCAAGTTGGCCCTCTGTAGGCCACCCCGAGATTTGGTCAACCAAGTCAACTTATTCCTGGAACAAGTCAACTAGGTCGACCTATTCCTAGGGGTTGTGAACCTCAGGCCCGGTGTTCTCTCAGGGATTCGATTTGTAAAATTTTGTGACCCCATCAACTTGCTTTATTTTCCCTCCTAGAAACTAGTTTAAAAGGAAGCCTAGGCATGTCATTTTGGAGGAGGAAAATTCATGATAGAAATCTCATGTTCAAGCATTCAAGCATTCCAACATTCAAGCATTGACAT
Source organism: Chamaecyparis obtusa (assembly GCA_027943335.1). NCBI lineage: Eukaryota > Viridiplantae > Streptophyta > Pinopsida > Cupressales > Cupressaceae > Chamaecyparis > Chamaecyparis obtusa. Next base: position 2,474,185 of record BSBK01001817.1, on the reverse strand, counting down.
ATTCATATATTCAAGGATCCTTTGTGGGAATCTTTCCTCTTTAAGATCTAGCATATTGTTGGCCATCAAGGGAGGAGATCTACATTGAGGAATTCATAATATTCTCCATTTGATGCAAACTTATATCCATGGCTCCATGATATTTTTTTGGTAGATCTATTGCATTTCTTGAGATTTCCTACATTCATTATTCCAAATTCAACATCTACAACATACAAGCATCACAAAATCCTTATTGACAAGGGTTTATACAAGCAAGGTGAATATTTAAATTTGTCTTGTTCCATTTACATGTTTACATTTCAATTAAAGGTTGATTCCTCAATCTAGGGCTTGACCAAGGCAATCCCTTATCCACCCCAACCCTAAAACTTAGTTTTGTGTGTGTCAAAATCAAGGATCTAAGAATTGCAGGTACAAATCTGGAAGTTATAGATAGAGATATACAAGAAAAATATGTGTCAACTTTAGTAAAGTGCCTTAGGAATAGGGTGACTTGGTCAACCTATTCTAGAACATGATGACAAGGTTGACTTGTTCCTGGAAGCCTGAGATTTTCAACATTTTCTAGATTTTCAGCCATCATCCCAAATCCATAGTCAGAAATTCAGCTATAGGTCCAAAATAATATTTTTAGAGAAGAAAAGCATACTCCTCTTCATACTTCAAGGTGAGTACCTTACTATCTATTTCATATCTTAGCTTAGATTTTTTTTGACATTTTAATTGGGTTGATTACTTACATTTACCACCTAGATCTCTATTGCTTATCTTGCTAAATCAATTAGTTCAATTTTACAAGTGCATTTATACAACCTTAATCAAATCTTACATTGAATGAAAGATGCCTTTCTTGTGTACTTCCTTATTATAATTTGGGTTTAGTATTAGCATCCCCTCATCTTTTTGGGTTTTTGCTAATCTAACATAGTTTATATTGAGATTTACACCTAGAAGCCCCTCTTTATCTTGTATTTCTAATGTTAATGTGGAAATGGTTAGTTAATGAACACACCTCACATAGTTTACATTATTAAATTCATTAGCACCCATTTTCCACCTGAACATTTTGGTGACCCGACGTGAAACAATTTCCTTTTGATCTTGTGTTATATTTTCCTTTGCATTATCTTGTGTATTCACCATTTTCCTCTTAAACATTTTGGTGGACCCGACCTCTTACACCTCTTTATTGCATTTTCGAATTAGATTTTTCTACCTCATTTTGGTAATCTCTTCCTTGTGAAGTTAGATTGCTTCTTTGTGCATCTAGATTTACTCTTGTTTTCATTAGTTGTATTTATATCTTCTTAGCTATATCTCCTTTTCATGGCATTTGCATCATTGAGTATGTACTTTTCATGCCCTATCTTTGAAATATTCATTAGATCTTACATACATTTCAATCACAAAATGGTTAGTTGGATCTACTCTATTTGAACTTCTCTTTTTGTCATGTTGCACAATCATTTAAAGCATTCTCTAAACATCATTACATTATCTTTGACATAAAACACCCTCCTATCAAATTATCTTTATTATGTGATCTTCCTCTTTATGGAGATGAGTGGCAGATTGATATTTCCCCTCTCTTAATATAGGTCTTAACTATGGCGATAATTTGGTTGAGGGTGGTCCTATATCTTCTTTCAATCCTCTGACCTTTATAAATTCTACTTTACCTCATGACTATTCCTCTTCTATGGTATGCCTTATTGATAGAGATGTTCCTTCCACTCATAGAATTACTAATTGGGATGAACCTCTAGATAATAATGTTGACTATTCTCATGAAAAAGAAACCTTTTCTTTTCTACATGACACACTTGATGTTTCTCCTTCTCCTAAAAAATACTCTCCTCTTAGGGATATTTTAGAGCAAGTGGAAGACATTATAAATACTTTTATCAATATAATTTTCCTTCATTTAATGCTCCTAGTAGAGATGAAGAATTAATGGAAGTCTACAATCCCTATTATAATGATTCCTTTGGATAAGAGGATAATATCAATCTCCTTAATGCTCTCCCTTCTAGTGATGAGTCTATGGAGAAGAAAGATCTTAATCAAGTTAATGTTGCTAACCTATTTTCACTCTCAAAGGTTACCCTCCATCAAATAAACCTCTTATAACCCTTAAAGGTTGTCCTTCCATAACTCTTAAGGGGGAACCTAGAAATTATTTGGATTATCATGCGGTGTCTCACACCTATTGTACAAGAAATAATCCTCAACCTACTACTTCTCTCCCACCTTCTCAACCTTTTCTTCACCCTCCACCCCATCTGTCTCAAAATATTGGAATTCAATATGATTTGGAAGCACAATTACATAATACCCCCACCAATATTTCTCTTTGGGAACTTCTTCAAACATCACCTATATATCATGAAGCCTTGCAAAAAGATCTAGTCACTCTTCCAACTTCACCTCCTAATCAAGATAACATCAATGCATTTTTACAATGCATGAATGCTACACCTACTCCACCTCAAATTGTGTTTACTCATGATGATTTTCCTCCTAATGAGATTCAATATCATTATGATGATCTTTTAAATACTCCCATTCATGTCATGCCTGGACCTCTTAATTACAACCTTATTTTGGGTAGACCTTGGTTACATTCTATGCATTCTATTCCTTCAACTCTTCATCAAAAAGTCAAGTTTATCTACAACAATGTGATGTAAACTCTTCATGTGGACACTAAACTAAATAATTGTCTAAAGTTTGAGAAAAAACAAGATCAAGAATCTAATGATGATACTCTTATAAGTTTTCTTTCAGAATATGATTGGGGATCCTTAGATTTCACACCAACCTTTATTGGAGAGTATAGAGTTAATGATCTTTCATTTGTGAAATCTAAGATAACTCCTCTTTGTAATAACTTTGTTGCTACTTTCACTCATCATGAATCTATCTAACCTAGTGATATGGCCTCTTGTTATGGAAATCATAGATTCAATGAGAATGGATTTGGTAAACAACAATAAGAAAATCGAATACCCTTAGGCATTGGGGGCATCAACATTCTTTCAACACCATTGTCAATCATAATTCATGATGTATGCAACAAATTCTTGAATATAATTCTTTGTCCACATCCTCTCCTTCATCATCTAACATATCTTATCCCATTAATCAAGAAATCATTTTACTTGAACTTCTTTGTGCTAAGGTAATTACTATCTACCTAAACATAGAAAGAAACATAGTAAAAAATTTATGAATCTTCCATTTTGCATGTATCATTGTTATCATGATCACTCTACTAATGATTGTTAGGATTTACATTAAAAGATTCAAAAACTCATTAATAATGAGGTTATTCACATATCTCCTTATGGTGAGCTCTATTTCAATCTTGATTTCTTTAAACAACATCTAAGTCCCTATTATGTTACTCCACGCCATGTAACATTGTTAGCCTATCTCTTGGGGGCTCATTGTCATGCATGGTATGCTTTGCGAGTAGCATAATAGGTCCCCTTTTCTATTATTCTTACACTTGGAGGGCAAGGGAATTGTATTCAAATCTCTCATCCTTCTAAGGATCCACTTTTCCTTTGGTTATGTGTTATTTGTTTATCATGTGACGTCCGATCTTACAATTGGGTTTCCATAGTAGATAAGTCACTTACCTTGGAGCCTCACAAAGTGTGTATCCTTTACAAGGATTTTATTTTTCACTTCTTGCATTCTTCCCTTTTATGGTCTCATAGGAGCTCTGACCTCTTTGGCTTGGACAAAGTGTTTCTTGTGGATAGTATCTTGATATTGCAATTTCTTTATCCTTCTTCACCACTTCCTTAAGATGCCAAAATAAGCACTGATTTTTTCATCTTAAGGGGAGGCATACATGGTCCCCTTATTTTCATATATTTTTATTCATTTCAAGCATAACATATAGAAGTGCACTAGCATAACACAACTTTCTAGGGCTAGTTACTCTTCCTATATGTCTTGGATTGGTTGTCTAGCATGTCACACACATTTGCTAGACCATTTAACCTATCCTAGCACATACAAAAATCATTCTCATAGTATAGGAGTACTATATCATGGGGATGTAAAGCTTCCTCAAGGCACAAAGTGATGCAGGAGCATCCTAGGATTCTTGGCAATCCTGTATCAACCAAAAATATGTTTGTTTTGGAAGTCAAAATAGTATTTTTGATCTTAGTTGGTGAAGTATTATCTCAGTTTTGGAGTTTGGTTGCTTGGTTTCTGTGGTTATCGAGGTGCTCAATCTCTGAAGAACGCTCGATAACTGAAGGCGTCAATTGCTTCTGGTGCTCAGTGATAACTACATTGCTCGGTGATGCTTGGTGTGGTCAGTTCTCTGGTGCTCAGTTATTTCTCTGGCACTCGGTGTTCTTGCAGACCGACTTGGTTATTTAGATGAATCAGCTTGGCCAACTGGTGCATTTAATTTGGGTCGCATTCCTCATGTTATGGATTGACCATTGGACGTGTGGGGACCTAGATCTGGCATGTTGCATTATTTTATGCAGATCTGATGATTGTTTGGGGCCATCTTGGATAATGTAATTTATTGTAAGGCTATTGTGTAAGCCGACTAATGTTTTGGCATTTAATAATTGTTCGTAGGAGTTAATTATTTCATCTAGCTAACTTGTGGTTGAGGGTGAGTATTTATACGATGGTTGGGTAGTTGTTTGGGCATTAGTATCAGAATAAGGAAGTGGGAGTTAGTAGCTTGCTAGCTTAGGCACGGGAAGATTTCTTGGAAGTTGTGAGTGCAAGTTTAGATCTTTCTTGGGACCCTACCAGTGTCCTGCCATGTTGCAGACCTGGGCTAGCTAAGTGGTGAAATTGTGGAAAGACTTGGATCCTGTGAGATCTTGTAGATTGTTACTTGCTTTGTAATTGGTCATAACCAAGAAGGCCTTATAGCCTGGCACATTGCATGTAATTAGTGAATTTATGAATAAAGATTCTAGTTTTATATAAGATCTAGTGTTATTGTTGTTGAATTTCATTGTGTTGTGGTTTAGCTGCAAGGTCGGACAGTCCTTAATTGGATCCTCCATCATTGACTGCATCACAAAGTTTGTAGGGTTAAATATTAGGCACACAAACCCATTACTCTCTCTCTCTCTCTCTCTCTCTCTCTCTCTATATATATATATATATATATATATATATATATATATATATATATATATATATATATATATATATATATATATATATATATATGTATATGTATATATGTATGTGTATATATATATATATATATATACATATATAGATACATATATACATGTATATATATATATATATATACACACACATACATATATACATATACATATATACATATATATATATATATATATATATATATGTATGTATGTATGTATGTATGTATATATGTATATATGTATGTATACATATATGTATATATATGTATCTATATATATATGTATATATATATATATGTATATATATATATATATGTATATATATATATATATATATATATATATATATGTATATATATATATATATCTATATATATGTATATCTATATATATGTATATATATATATATGTATATATATATGTATATATATATATACATATATATGTATATATATATATATATGTATATATATATATCTGTGTGTGTGTGTGTGTGTGTGTGTGTAGTGACATCTCTCTTATTATGATTTTGGATATGATGAAGACTCAAGTCTATTGGGGCCTTGATAGTTTATTTGTCTCCTTAATCATGATGATATCATCTCTTTCTTTTGATCTACTTTATCGTGAGTATGAGGTAACTCATACTCCCACTAAAGTGGGGGCAAAATTCTTAAAATAAATGCACTCTTCATTTAAGACCTTCTAGCTCTCGTCCTTTATCAAATGTTTGCACCATGGATGGATTCATGCTCATTTCCCTTTTTCTCTCATTCAACCCTATTTTTTTCGCTTTCATCTATATAGTTTATGAGACCTTAGAGTTGGCTCTTAGTGGGCCACTTCGAGAATAGGTCAACCAAGTTGACCTATTCCTGAAACAGGTTGATCATGTTGACCTGTTCCTGAAACAGGTTGACCAGGTTGACCTATTCTAGAATAGGTCAACCTATTCCCTAGGGGTTGTGAGCCTTAGGCTCGGTGTTGTCCCAAGGTCAATTTACAAAATTTGGTGACCCCATCAGCTTGCTTTGTTTTCCTTCCTGGAAACTAACATAAAAGGAAGCCTAGGCACCTCGTTTTGGAGAAGGAAAATCCATGATAGAAATCTCACGTTAACAATCCCTGGAAAATCATAAATCTCATGTTAACAATCCCCTGTGGAAATTAATGTTATAAAATGGGGGAGTAAGGAGTTATACATGCAATGAATCATAATGTCTTTGCCTACAAAACTAGCTATTTTTCCTCTCACATAGTGATGCCAATGTTGGTTGTCTTATGCTTTGATGTAATCTTCCCTAAACTATCTTAATTAGAATAGAAATCTCATGTTCAAGCATTCAAGCATTCCAACATTCAAGCGTTCAAGTCTTCAAAGATTCAAGTATCCTTTGCTGGCATGTTTCTGTTAGGAATGAATGCAAAGTGTTTTGGTAGTCATTCTGTAGCAGTTGTTGCATTCATGACTTGGATTGTCATTGATGTCAACACAGTGATATTCTGGATATTAGCAAGAAAGCAGGTACAATTTTGTTTTGTACACATGTTTTATTGTAGATTGGCTTTTTCATAGTTGATGGTATGTTCTTTGGTGTGTTATTAACCTATGGTTAACAACACAAAAATAAATTCATTCATTTGTAAGAGTTATGAGCATTTTGGTGAAAGCAATGTTTAGACGGTGTTTCTGTGTAGCGATGTTCAGAAATTGGAGGATATCTCTTAGCTGGGATGGAATCTAATTTTGCACAGTTAAAGGGATGTTGGAGACTCATTAATGATGATGTGGTTCATAGCACAAACTTTGAGGATATGTTTGGAGAAAGTTACAGTAACTGGAAGCCAACAGTTTTATGTGAATTCTATGTGTAGCGTGTAGAATTTATTATTTTGTAATTGAGGACCGACTCATTTGTAATTATTTGAGTTTGGTATATAAGAAGGAATGTTTTCCTTATTTTAATGTGTACTATGAAGAGTGAGATGCGAATATATGCATGAAGTGAAGAAAAGAGCTAATTCAGTGATGAAGGAAGACTTGTGAGTACAGAGATCTGGAATTGTGATCTTGTGTAGCAGAGAGTGCAGTTTTGGCACAGTGTGAAGGAGGTAATATATTTCATATTATTCTATTGAATAATTCTAAGATCTTTTGGACAGTGGGTTCAGAGATCTTGCCTTGAAGCTATTTGAGCAGTGGGTCCTTTTGTCTTCCATAAACTCTTAACTGGGTTAGAATCTTTTAACAAGGATTCAAAATCTCCTAACAGGGATTTATATGTACTGAATGTATTTCATAAGACTCCTAACAGGGTCCATCCTCTAACAAGGAACTTTCATATTAATGCATCATTTTGTGGGCATCATTCCCACCGGGGTTTACTCTTTTCAAGAGGTTCCCTAGTTAACATATCTTGTGTTATTGTGCAATTGTGTATGATTATCTTTCTATGGTTGATCAGTACATTGATTATATTGTTTAAAGCTGTTGAATGGATAAATTATCAGATAACTGATTCACCCCCCCCCCCCCCCCGCTCTCAGTTATCTTGGGGATCTTTACTTTCTAACAATTGGTATCAGAGCGGCAGGTCCTTGAAAGAAAAGTTTAACAACTTAAGGAGATCCATGGTGAACTTCAAAAAAGAAAGCCCTAAGTTTGATGGAGTAAATTTTGATAGCTGGAAAGAAAAGATGAAGACACATCTATTGTGTTTAGGACCAAGTTATTGGTTGATTACAAAGAATGAGAAGACTATCATTGAGAAAGACAATCTAGAGGCAGGAACTAAAGACGAATTAGATCTATTCATGTGTAACATACTTGCAAGAGAAGCACTTTTGTCAGCACTATCAGAGAATGAATATAGTCAGGTAAGATGTTTGAAAACATCTCATGCAATTTGGAAAGCTTTACATTCTACTTTTGAAGGTGATGAACATGCAAAGAAGGCTAGATTACATAATTGGATTTGTGCATTTGAAGATATCAGAATGATGGAAGATGAATCTATTAGAAGCTATATTGGTAGGATGTCTGAGATTGTGACAAGAATAAAGTCTTGTGGAGGTGATAAGATAGAGAATGAAGTGATATGGAAAATTCTGAGAACTTTGACACCAGTATTCAAGTAGACAACGCAAATGATTGAACAAGTGATACCTTGTACATCAAACTTTTCAAGAGAGACTCTTCTTGGAAGATTAGAAACAACAGAGATGAACTTGAGATTATCAGGAGAGCTACCTAGAATGGAAACAACATTTAGTGCTCTTAGCATTAGACCTACAAGAAGTATTAGTGTGAATGGATATTATGCCAGTAGTAGCAGATCTGAGGAAGATAAGAAGATTGAAGAAGGTATTGCATTACTTGTAAAAAGAGAACCAGATGGTAAGAAAATCTTTAAATGTTGGACTTGTCAAGAATATGGTCATTTTGCATCTAAATGTCCTAAAAGAGTTAAGAAGTATAGAAGAAACTTTAAACCTAGGAGATCTAAAGAATGTTATTATGCAAATGATGAAGATCTTGAAGCAGGAATTGAAAAACATTTAAGTGACAGTGATAATGATAACTTTGAGGAAATAGGATTTGTAGCAATTAAAGAAGAAAGTTTTGAATCTGATAAAAGGGAAGAAAAAGCATTAGTTTCACAAGTTGAAAAGAAATCATATGACTGGAGATAAAAGAAAGTTTGTTAAGTTATATAATTATGATGGAGGAATTGTTAGGGTTGGTAACGATGCACCTTGTTTGATTAAGGGTATAGGATCTATTACTCTTGATGGAAAGACTAACACTGATGATGTTTACTTTGTTGATGGACTAAGACATAATCTACTAAGCATTGGACAATTGGCTGATAAGAGTTATCAAGTTTGGTTTTCTAAGAAAACTAGTGTGATAAAAGATAAAGATGGAAATCTGATTGGAAAAGGATCCAGAACCAGAGGTAATGTATTTCAGTTGAATCCTACTGAGATGACATGTTTGATAACTAGGATTGATGACAGTTGGTTATGGCATAAAAGGTTTTTTCATATAAACTTTGATAATATTGTCAAGGTGAGCACTACACTTGCGGTAAGAGATTTACCTAGAATTATGAAACATACTAACATGATTTGCAAAGAATGTATGATGTCAAAGCAAAAAAGGAGTTCATTTACCAACAAGAAGTTCACATCGACAGAGAATTTGGAGATTGTTCATACAGACTTGAGTGGTCCTACTAGGACTAGAGGATTCTATGGTGAAAGGTATTTTATGATTCTTGTTGATGTTTTTACAAGAATGATGTGGATTGCATTTTTGAAAGAAAAATCTAAAGCATTTGATAAATTTAAGATCATGAAAAGAAAAATTGAGAATGAATCTGGAATGAAGATTAAGTGTCTAAGATCTGATAGAGGTGGTGAATTTACATCTAGAGAGTTTAACACTTTTTGTGAAATGAATGGTGTTAAGAGACAACTTTCAGCCCCTAGAACACCAAAACAAAATGGTATTGTAGAAAGAAGGAATAGGTCAATAACTGAAGCAGCAAGAACTATGTTGTTTGAAAATGATTTGGCTAAAACTTTCTGGAGAGAAGTAGTGAACACAGCAGTATACACTATGAACAGAGTACAAATCAGAGCAGATACAAACAAAACACCTTATGAATTATGGTTTGGACATACACCCTCAATTAAGTATTTTAGAATTTTTGGAAGTAAATGTTATATTAAGAGAGATGATGATATAGGAAAGTTTGATCCTAGAAGTGATGAAGGAATATTTCTTGGATATTCTTTAAAAAGAAAAGCATATAGATGTTATAACAAAAGAACTAAGACTATTGTTGAAAGTGCAAATGTAAAAGTTGATGAGAAGTTTAAAATTCAGGAAAGAATGCTTGATTATGAATCTGATGGAGAAGCACAACCTCAGCCTAACATTGAAAATGCAGAATTATTTTTTGAAACTAATAGTGATTTGCTGAATGAAAGTCATACTGAAGAAGACAAAGAAGAAAATGGAGAAGAAAACAAAGAAGAAAACAGAGAAGAAAGCAGAGAAGAATCTACATTCGGAACAAGATTAGTAACTATGACACCTAACAGGTATACTTCAAGACATCACCCTATTGAGCAAGTTATTGGAAGTTTAGATAGAGGAGTTTTGACTCGAAATAAGGTACATTTATGTTTGATTTCTCAAATTGAACCTAAGACTACTAATGAAGCTTGTGAAGATGAACATTGGATCAATGCTATGAAAGAAGAACTAGAGCAGATTGAGAAAAACAAGACATGGAAATTGGTCCCTAGACCTAAAGACAAGAATGTGATTGGAACAAAGTGGGTATTCAGAAACAAGATGAATGAACAAGGAGAAGTGATAAGAAACAAAGCAAGATTGGTATGTAAAGGATATTCACAACAAGAAGGAATTGACTATGAAGAAACTTTTGCACCTGTGGCCAGACTTGAAGCAGTGAGAATGTTTCTAGCATATGCAACTTACAAGAAATTCAAAGTGTATCAGATGGATGTGAAGTCAGCATTTTTGAATGGTGAATTGGAAGAAGAAGTCTACATTGAGCAGCCTGAAGGTTTTCCTTTGACACAAGAAGGAGATATGGTATGTAAGTTAAAGAAAGCTTTATATGGATTAAAACAAGCACCTAGGAACCTGGTATGCAAGATTGGATAAGTATTTATTGAAATTGGGATTTATAAAAGGAACAGCAGATAGTAACTTATACACAAAAGAAATTGAGAATGATTTGTTGGTTATAGTTATATTTGTTGATGATATTATCTTTGGAGGAGAAGATGAAGCTAGTGACAAATTTGCAGATGAAATGAAGACTGAATTTGAGATGAGCATGATTGGAGAAATGAAATATTTTTTTGGATTATAGATAACATAAAGCAAGGAAGGTATATTTGTAAGTTAGACTAAGTATTTAAATGAATTATTGAAAAGATTTGGAATGGAAGATTCTAAACCTATTGGAACACCTATGGTAATCGAACATAAGTTATCTAGCAAAGATGAGACACCAGCAGTTGAGTAGAAAAAGTACAGATCTATGATTAGAGGATTGCAGTACTTGACACATACAAGACCTGATATAGCACATTCAGTGGGGATTGTAGCAAGATTTCAAGCAGAACCTAGAGAATCACATTATACAGTAGTAAAGAGGATACTGAGATATCTGAAAGGAAAAATGGATTATGGATTATGGTATGAGAATTCTGATGATTTTACCTTATGTGCCTATACTGATGTAGATTGGGGAGGTAGCGTTGATGACAAGAAAAGCTCCAGTGGTGGAGCCTTTTTTCTCTGAGGTAAATTGGTCTCTTGGCTAAGTAAGAAGCAAAATTGTACTTCACAAAGCACAGCAGAAGCAGAATATGTTGTAACAACAAATAATTGTAATCAAATTATTTGGATGAAGCAGATGTTGAAGGATATTGGAATAAAGTTTGATGAGCCTGTTGTTATACATTGTGATAACACCAGTACAGTGAGTATGTCAAAAAATCCTATTTTACATTCTAAGACTAAACATATTGAGATCAAGTATCATGTTGTAAGAGAGAAAGTTGCAGAAAAATAAGTAAGATTGGAGTACATAAGTACAAAGGAGCAGATAGCAGATATATTTACAAAGCCTTTACCTAAGGATACATTTGTGTATCTGAGAGGTATGCTTGGGGTTATGCCCCAACCTGTTTTTGATAATTGATACAGATGATTGCATCCATCCAGTGGTATATGAGCCCTATCTTTCTTCTGGATTGGATGTTGGAACTTCCTCTATGGGGGAGTTTATGAGCTGAGTCATGAGGACTCTTGTTATTGCATTCTTCTGAAAAGTGTCTTTTGACATTAAGTTGTTGTTGACTTAGTGATAGAATTTCTATCATTGATGTCAATGGGGGAGAGATATACATGAAAAACATTGTGGATTGTATGAGAGAGCTGAATAGGAAAATGAAGCAAGATTTAATTTGATATTTTGCAGTGATGTTGCAGTATTGGATTTTTGGAACATTGGATGCTTTTCATCTATGTTGCCATCAATGCCAATGGGGGAGATTGTTAGGAATGAATGAAAAGTGTTTTGGCAGTCATTCTGTAGCAGTTGTTGTTGCATTCATGACTTGGATTGTCATTGATGTCAACACAGTGATATTCTGGATATTAGCAGGAAAGTAGGTACAGTTTTGTTTTGCACACATGTTTTATTGTAGATTGGATTTTGCACAGTTGATGGTATGTTCTTTGGTGTTTTATTAACCTATGGGTAACAACGCAAAAATAAATTCATTCATTTGTAAGAGTTATGAGCATTTTGGTGAAAGCAGTGTTTAGACAGTGTTTCTATGTAGCAATGTTAAAAAATTGAAGGATATCTCTTAGCTGGGATGGAATCTGATTTTGCGCAGTTAAAGGGATGTTGGAGACTCATTAATGATGATGTGGTTCACAGTGCAAACTTTGAGGATATGTTTGGAGAAAGTTACAGTAACTGGAAGATAACAGTTTTATGTGAATTCTATGTGTAGCGTGTAGAATTTATTATTTTGTAATTGAGGACCGAATCATTTGTAATTATTTGAGTTTTTTATATAAGAAGGAATTTTTTCCTTATTGTAATATGTACTATGAAGAGTGAGATGCGAATATATGCATGAAGTGAAGAAAAGAGCTAATTCAGTGATGAAGGAAGACTTGTGAGTATAGAGATCTGGAATTGTGATCTTGTGTAGTAGAGAGTGCAGTTTTGGCACAGTGTGAAGGAGGTAATATATTTAATATTATTTTATTGAATAATTCTAAGATCTTTTGGACAGTGGGTTCAGAGATCTTGCCTTGAAGCTGTTTGGGCAGTGGGTCCTTCTGTCTTCCATAAACTCTTAACCGGGTTAGAATCTTTTAACAGGGATTCAAAATCTCCTAACAGGGATTTATATGTACTAAATGTATTTCATAAGACTCCTAATAGGGTCCATCCTCTAACAAGGAACTTTCATATTAGTGCATCATTTTGTGGGCATCATTCCCACCGGGGTTTACTCTTTTCAAGAGGTTCCCTAGTTAACATATCTTGTGTTATTATGCAATTGTGTATGATTATCTTTCTATGGTTGATCAGTACATTGATTATATTTTTTAAAGCTATTGAATGGATAAATTATCAAATAACTGATTCACCCCCCCCCCCCCCCCCCCTCTCAGTTATCTTGGGGATCTTTACTTTCTAACAGTTTCCTCTTCAAGATCTATCATATTATTAGTCATCAAGGGAGGTGATCTACATTGAGGCATTTGTCATCTTCTTCATTTGATGCACACTTACATCCATGGGTCCATGATATACTGTTGGTAGAGCTATTGAATTTTTAGAGATTTCCTACATCGGTTATTGCAAATTCAACATCTAAAACATACAAGCATCATAAAATCCTTATTGACAAAGTTTTCTACAAGAAAGGTGAATATTTACATTTGTCTTGTTTTATTTACACATTTACAATTCAATTCAACGTTGATTCCTCAATCTAAGGCTTGACCAAGGCAATCCCTTATTCACCCCAACCCCAAAACCTAGTTTTCTGTGTACAGGAGAAGGATCTCAGAATTGCATGTACAGATTTGGAAGTTGGGGTTAGAGATCTAGCAAAAAAATCTGGGTTGACTTCAGTAAAGTGCCTCGAGAACACGGTGACTTGGTCGACTTGTTCCAAAACACAGTGACATGGTCGACCTGTTCTCGACAACCAAAGATTTTAAGCTTTTTTGGGATTTTCAGTCATGATAGAAGATCCGCAGTCAGAAATTCAGCTATAGGTCCAGAACAATAGTTTTCAAAGAAACAAAGAACATTCCTCTTCATACTTCAAGGTGATTACCTCTTTATCCATTTAATATCTTAGCTTAGATCTGTTTTCACATCTTAATTGGGGTGATTGCTTACTTTTAGCACCTAGATCTCTTTTGGTTATCTTGTTAAATCAATTAGTTCAATTTTACAAGTGCATTTATACAACCTTAACCAAATATTACAATGCATGAAAGAGGACTTGCTTGTGCACGTCCTTATTATAATTTGGGTGTAGCATTAGCATCCCCTCATCTTCTTGGGTTTTTGCTATTCTAACTTAGGTTATATTGAGTGTTACACCTGGAAGCCCCTTTTTCTCTTGTATTTTTAATATTAGTGTGGAAATGGTTAATTAATAAACACATCTCACATAGTTTATATTACTAAATTCATTAGCACCCATTTTCAACCTAAACAAATTTAATTTATTTACTCTCCATTAACGAGGACATTACATTCAAGGGACAAGATATAAATAATATTTATTACTGGTTGCATTATATAACAAGAAAATATTCAAAAACATTATATGCAAGTATTTCCCTTATAGAATTAAATGATTATTCCAAATATCATAGAAGCAATGTCATATATCTTGTATGAGATTTGGCCAAAAACTAATAAGTTTAAATCTTTAACTTAAACTTCAATATTTTCTTTTTGTTTTTCATATATGCTCTCTTAATGATCTAGCTTTAAGTGGTTAGGCTATATTCAAAGGAACTTACTCTTATACCAATTGAAGAGAAGGAATATAATAAGGTAGGGAAGGGGATGAACTACTTCTTTTGTGTGTTCTTCATTCTATTCATATAGGATAAATATTTGCTAAATTGGAGATAAGAGTCAAACATATAGGTTATACATCTTTCCATATGGAACACATGTTCATCTATCTATTTTAATTTAAAATAAAGTTTAACATAAAATTTGAAGTCAAATTTTTTAAAAAAAATATGTAAAAAATAAAATATGTGTGTGTGGAAGGGGGAGAGGGGTGTGGGTTTGGGTGTGTGTGCACATGTGTACACACACATGTACAAATGTGCACACTTGTGTACCCCTACACATGTGGATGCACGAGTCTATGTGTGTTCATGTGTGTGTACGTGCATGTATGTGTGTGTGGTTGTGTGTGTATGTGTTCGTGCATGTGTATGTGAGGGTGTTTTTATGTGAATGTGTGTGTGTATGTGTCTATCTGAACTTCTCAGTCAAAAATAGATCTGAAAAATATATGCATGTACATATACATACACACATACATTATGCATATCCATATATACAGAAATATATGTGTATACACATTCACATATATGCATGTATGTGTGTATACATGCACATATATATAAAGAGAGTGTATGTGAGTTGGGAAAATAATGTTTTAGAAGTAAAATTCTTGAAAATTTGATAGAATATATTTATTATTTCTTCTATATTCCCTATTATATTATATTATTTTACAGTATCCTTATGATTAAATTTAAACCTTGAGCCTATTCTCTCATTTTCTCTCTTCAATCTCTTTCTTTTTTTCTACTAACCTACTCTTTAACCTAACAATATATGCTAACCCATTCTTTTTTCAAACCCCTTTATTTATTATTTCATATTCTAATATTTGAACAAAATATTTTATTTTTGAAAATATTAAATTGCAAAATTACCTCCACTAATCACTCACACTTAATAGTTTAAATTTGACTCTATAAATAATTTGCAATACATGACTATTCAATCAAGGAAGTTGTCATAGATCTAATTGATACAAAAAGGAAGTTATCTTCATCCTTATATGCTTAGCTAGTTTTGAAAATATGAAATTACATGCATCTCAAATGATAATTTAGTTAACATTAAATTTATTTAGTTCACTAATACAATTCTTAATCTAACTCAAATTAACAAAACCAATTGAAAGGCTCACCCTACTCCTAACTAGTTAAAACCTAACTCTGATAGTTTTTATCATGACAATAAGAGGTAGGTAAGTGGGGGTGGTGTTCTAAGAGACCATAAAGGGAAAGTGATTTCTGCTAATGTCACCAACCTAGGAGTGAAAATATTGCATTTTTTTGAGGTGGTTGTGGGTTTTCATGACATCCTAATTGCCAAAAATATAGGTCTCAAAAATATCATTATAGAAGGTGATGAGTGAGAAACATGAGAATTCTATTAAATGAAAAGGCTAAGCCTAGTTGGGGTATCCATGATATGATAACAATAATATCACTTCCTTCCAAAATCACATGGCCATACACGTCTATAAGGAAGTCACCCAACATGCAAATATCCTTCCCAACTTGAGTTCTCAAAATTATGATTGATTCATATAGAACAAAGAGTCCTCTCTTTCTACTCATATCACCCAAATTTTAAACCTAGATGATCATAGCATTTCAAATTAACTCATTGTCATATTCGAAGAAACTTCCCCATAGAAATGTTTTGATTTTATCCAAGCCCATTGATTTCTTCCTTCAAGACATTGACACTTCATCATTTTGACTCCTTTCTTTGGCTTGGTTTTCATCTTTCTGCTCTATGTCATTTTCACTTTGTCACCATGGATGGGGACTTGTTCAAATTGAACCAAAGAAATATGTTCTCAAAATGACGAGATCTACAAAATTTTAGAGAAGTAAAAGCCAGCCTTGTACATTGAGAATATGCAGGGGTTTGATCAATCACTCTCAATAGAATTTACTACTTCTTTGAAGGATGGAGTGGTGATGATTAGGGGCATCTCCTTCCAAGTCTCAATTGATACCATTTCTATTATCGCAAGCATCTACATTGGAGTTTAAATGGGGAAAAAAATTATAAAGAGACTACAAGGGGGATATGAGGAAATTTTTGAAAGTAAGGGAGAAGGTTGATCAACCCTAGAATGCATTTGGGTTAGAAGATCACCCAAGTGTTTAAGATGGGATCTCCAAAATCCTCATCAGGTATGCAACAATAGAAGGTCGTTACAAAATATTTCATGCTTTCTTATTTCTCATGTTTAACTATTGTATACATCATATTAAGCTCAAATTTCCTTACTAGATTTCTACTTCTCTATAAGATTCTATTAGTATAGTGGCTTATTTTGGTAAAATCCCCTTCATGATTGTCTAATTCTTTTTCCTTTCTCATTTAACTTATCCCTCATCCTCACTTATAATTCCCACCCCTAAATCGTTAACCCTTCTATTTTGACATAGAATGTTAGGCCTAATTTACCCGCCCAAGTGCTACTTCCTTGTTGGCCACCATTGTCCTCACATCTAACAATGGTCAAATTTTATCCATGTTGGCCTCCAATTATACACTTGATGCTAATGATATCCTATGGACATTTCTCTTGAGAACTACAAGGAAAAACATGTAAGGTTCCCAAAATAGCTATAGTTTTCATGTTCCTAACATTAATCCTAGCTCAAATTATTCATCAAGCTTTGAAAGAAACTCCACTTCTCATTTTGATTTCCCTGGCTCAGAACCCTACTTGAATGTCGATCTCTTTTCCCCTCAAGATTTCCATACAAGGTAGGAAAAGGGGTTTTTTTTCAATTCAACCCATACTCAATGCATTCTATGTATTAAACTTTGAGAATATGGATCATTTGTGTAAAGTATTTAATAATCATGTGGACTTCTTAAATACATAGTTGGCCCAAATGCTTGCAACCAAAAAGAAGACCCAGACCTTATAGGTGTTAGTTTTCAAGATTACTCAAGATTGATGAGAGGAATTCATTCATGAATATGTTTAGGAACTGATGAATAATTTATATATACATTTGACAACTAGAGTCCATGATTGGAAGGAAGTGCATGATATAAAGAATGATGAGGGTTTGGAAAGAAACATGTCGCTTGAAGAGGAGCTCTCCAAATTGAAAGATAATCAAGGGATTCTAATGAATAACTTACAATAAATTATTGAGTACTGTAGGGACTATGTAAAACATTATGCCTACCTTTCAATTTTGAAATTAGGAACTTGTGAGAAGAAACAAGAAGAGAATGACAAGAGATGTGGCACCCTTAGCCAATGATAGCCTCATGCAACAAGTCCATGAGAGATCCAAATAGATGGTCAAGAATCCCAACTTTCCTCAATAAGTTAAAATTGTTGTTAATTTCCTTTTTCCTAGTTCAGGAGGTGTCCGTTGAAGACCATCTTGAGTTCCTACAAAAATAATGGAAAGTCATTAAGATCCTAAATTCCTTCAATGACAATTAATTGTTGGCTTGTTTTTTTTTTGTATATGTTTATAAGGTTTCCTAGTTTATATTTTCCTTTTCAAACTCAGGTCTAGTGAGATTCATCTCTTTTTCCTTGATGACTAACATATAGTAGGTCTTGTCATTCACATGCTTATCTAATCAAAATGAAAATAAAATTAAAGAAACCATAGTAATTCAAAATCATAATCCACTTAGTTTAACTCCCTCTAATTTTCACTAAACTAATTATTGAATTTAAATTTAGACAGTTCACTTCTATTTTAATTTCGTAAATAGAAATTAATTAAATTTTTATTATAATATTATATTTTCCTAGTTTTTTTTGTATATGTTTATAAGGTTTCTTAGTTTATATTTTCCTTTTCAAACTCAGGTCTAGTGAGATTCATCTCTTTTTCCTTGATGACTAACATATAGTGGGTCTTGTCATTCCCGTGCTTATCTAATCAAAACAAAACAAAAATTGAAGAAACCATAGTAATTCAAAATCACAATCCACTTAGTTTAACTCCCTCTAATTTTCACTCAAATAATTATTGAATTTAAATTTAGACATTTCACTTCTATTTTAATTTTGTAAATAGAAATTAATTAAATTTTTATTATAATATTATATTTTCCTAGTTTTTTTTGTATATGTTTATAAGGTTTCCTAGTTTATATTTTCTTTTTCAAACTTAGGTCTAGTGAGAGTCATCTCTTTTACATTGATGAATAACATATAGTGGGTCTTGCCCTTCCCATACTTATCTAATCAAAACAAAACAAAAATTGAAGAAACCATAGTAATTCAAAATCACAATCCACTTACTTTAACTCCCTCTAATTTTCACTCAACTAATTATTGAATTTAAATTTAGACATTTCACTTCTATTTTAATTTTGTAAATAGAAGTTAATTAAATTTTTATTATAGTATTATTTCATATTATTTTTTATTTTAATTATTTCTTGTCTACTTGATTTAATAATACTTACAGTAGCAAATAATTTTTAAAAAATTATTATTACTTAAATGTTTTATTTAATAAATTAATAATATGACTTAATCTATAATTTATAATTTAATTAAGAGATGTAAATACATAAGGAAATGATTATGATAGATGTGAATTGTTAAGAGTTAGCATGAGAGTCATTCTATGTCCCCATTTTCCAAATAGGTTTTTGCTACTACCCATTCACGAAAGTATTAGCTTCTTAACATGATTAATTTATATTTGTATTTTTAGATGTACCTTTTTAGTTAAATAAAATATTTTTTGTATTTTATAGTGTGATTAATTTATCATTAAATTATTATTAGTTTTTGTACTTGAGGATAATTTTCAGTTCACTTAGACTTAAATAATATTATATATATTTATTATTTTCTCATACATAAGTTCTAGACATAGTTATTACAACTATGCTAGAGTATACAAGAAATAGTCCAATCATAATACCTTGACCTATAAAGGTGAACTGGAGTTCATAACTTGGTTTAAGTTTTTAAAGGTGGAAAAACATATTGTTCAAAAGAATACTATCAATTAAATTGATGTCATTTTGAAAATATTAATGCTAAGATATAAAAAATTGAACTATAACAAAATTATAACTTAATGTAAGAACTATTTACATGCTACCACTAAGAATTAAAAATTAATCTTGCAAATAGCTTAAATAAGTAAATCAATTTCAATCATTCCTATTAAAAAATAATGAGCCAAATAAGAATATTGCTAAAATCCTTATGTTTTAATATTTTTTCAAAGTTCTATTATTTTGATCATATATTTATATGTTGATTTAGTTATTTGTATTGTAGTCTAATCATGAAGTTCTTATGTTTTCTCAATTATCTACTTATCATACAAGAATATACATATATTCTTTTGATTATATTTTTCTATAACACCTCCCTTAAAATTATAATTTATACATTATTTTTAAAAAATGTGAGTAATATGAAAGAAATTATGAATGATAGTGTAATAAAACTGACTATACTAATAATAATATAATTATTTGATCATAATTATAATTAAAATTGAATTAAAAATTATCTCTCTTCAAAATTATACGTTCATCAATATTATATGACTTTTCTAATTAAAAAAATAACATAAAATATTTCATTCCAACCAAATTAAACATTATCAATTTCTTAAATAACCATTAGAACTGTCATTACAATGCATAATTCTCAATTGAGAATCATCTCCACAATATTTCTAAAATAAAGAGAAACAAGATTATATAAACTGAAAATGTCAAAAATTAACATGTACACATCCAACAGAATTGAACAAATAGATTATTTCAACTAAATTTGTAATAGGAAACAGTAAAATTAAAATTGAACTAGAAAGGAAACTAACATAAAAAAAGAAATCAAATAATTATGAATTTTAGAACCAATTGAAACTAGAAAATATAATCGACTCTGGATTTATTAAAAATAAATAAATTGTTTTCTATTAATTTGTTATAGAATACGTCACCGTGAAGGATGAGTAAGACGTTGGATATGCAAAACATCATTGAAGATGCAAAAATCAAACATATAAGTAAAGTAAATTGTGCACGCTGTGACTTGGAAATGAGAAATTGAAAGCTAAAGATGAGCTGATATGCATGCAAGCCAATATCATTTGGTTATGAGATACTTCCATTGTGAGAAGACGATATCTTATCCAAAATTATCTTTTACTCACATCATGTTGTCAAACCCATCATCTTTATGTTGTCAGTGTCAATGTAAAGTTTTCATATTATGATCAATTGGGTTGTCCTATCTTCAGGACATTTCAGTCGAATGAGAATTTATGATTAGGATTTTGTACCCTTTTCTTCGTTTTCTATTGCTCACTACAGCCCTACCTTTCTCTCCACACTCAACTTGTGAGTCCACGTATTTATTGAATTCAGACAACCCAACCCACAAGAAAACTCACACACATTGCACAAGGAAAACGTAAAGACCAGAAAGCGAAGTAAGATGGGAACAATGGGCTTGGATTGATGTTGTCCACTCATGTACTTACTGTTTATTTTCTCTACATTATAGACCTGTTGGGATTCATGTGTAGGTAGAATATGTGCCTCATTATCTGCAAATATATTGAATATTTATTTCAGATTTGCCTTGTTCACATACCCAACACCGCCTTTCTTTGGCCATGGGAAAAATATTCGGCATGAGCCTTCAAATTTATAAAATCTGTACATTTATATATTTTTCTTTACAAATCAAAACTGGCATACCCTTCACTACCCTCTCAACTAAATATGATTTTTGAGTCACCGTCGAATTATTTCTCAGCTGTTTAAATATTTTAAGAAGTACTTCATATTATAAGGAAACTCCTGCATAAGCTTCTAAATAAGAATAGAAAGTGAAAAAATAAGGATATTGATGCATCGGGTTGTTCATATTTATCAATAGCTAGACAGTAGAGATGAGATGGATTTGATTATATTGTGTAGCACAAGTACTCATAAGCTACTATATGGGTCTACTTGTAAAAAAACGAAAAAAAAAGAAAGAAAAGAGTCATTAAATTCAGATATAACGATTTCTAATAAATAAATGCTAAGATCTTATCCGACGGGTAGACTACAGCGTTAACTTGATGAAGAGAAATTACGATCAAAGGAAAATCACTATTATACATAAAACCGAAGCTAGCCTCACGATTAAGTGATCCCTCTAATCTATGGATAAATTCATTGCTATTCATTTTAGTGTTCTGATTGAATGGAAAATCAAGTGATCCCTGTTGGAAAGAGTAAATAAATTATCAACCTATCGGCAGAGATAAAGGAGGACCATCACCTCTCCACCATTAATGTTGCAACTAATTCTGATCCATTGCCTAGTAATAATTTGAAATAAAGAGTTCAATTTTATGTATTTCTCCTCCAATCATGTTTTGTATCGGAGGTTAAGAGTAAGAGTGGAGTGTGGAAAGTCCATTAGTTTATTGTATCCTGTCAGCGGTCTACAAATCTGAGGTGTGGGCGTACAAGGTTGAGTAGGTATTGTGCATTACCATCAACAAGGATCGCACCAGCCAAATTTGTCAACTCTCTCACGAATTTCACCCATTTTGATGTACAGTTGTATAATTTGAGGGTTTTTTTTTGTTTAAAGAAAGATTTAAGATAGGGCAAGTGTTTGTGAAAGTAGAGATAGAGCTGCTATCAAAAATTGGATGCCCTCAATTGAAGGAGAGGCTGAAAAGGTTCGTTTGTTGTGATTAAATCCTTTTGTAGTTTTCTTTCCTCGTTGTTTTTGGGAGCTTTGTTGCGGGAGATCTGGCAAGAGTTGACTTGCATGGAAAGGGCCCGATATGCACGTGTGTGGTTATTCTGCAATAGATAAAGACAGGCGGAGTTTGCAACCTGTTCTTTATTGTATGCGTTGTTTGTTGGAGCCTGTTACTGCAACAAAAAGTATGTTGAAGTAGAAAATGAATAAAGAAAAACATTCAAAGCTACTACAACAGAAAGAAAGGAGATTTTGTTATTGATTGAATTGAGTACAGCCACAGGGAACGATGAACTGTTTGACAGAATGCTTCCATGGAGCAGTGTCCCATGGAGTGCAATGATTGAAGTGTTTAACAGACTGCCTCAAAGGGATACCATCTCATGGAATGGCATGGTAATGGGATATGTGCAAAATGGAAAAAAGCAGAAAATCGACAATATTGGCCAGCACTCAAAAACGCCTGAGGGGAAGGAGTTGGAGGGTTGGGTGTGGAGAGAAGGTGGAGAGACATGGACACAGTAGAGGAGAAGATGAAACATTGCATAAAGAAGACAAGTAGGAATGTGAAAAGGATCAGATTTCTTTTAAGTGCTATAAAGTCAATACCAAAATAGAGGCATCGTAGGAAGAGAACTAGGTAAGTTGGGACTGCGTAGTACAGAGTTTTAGCTGAGAACAGAGAAGTTGGGACTGCGTAGTCACAGAGAAGATGAGAAGTCATAAATAGGCCAATGGTAAAGAATGGCTTTTTTTATTTAAGAGAAATAAATTTTATTATATTGTAGCAATGTAAATGTTAAATTTCATGTTAATTTTGAAGAAAAGAGTCTCTGCAAAATGTTTTTGTGTTTAAGTTTGAGGATAATAGGTTGGAGAGGTTTTGTCTTTCGTATCAAATGGTATCGGAGTCAGAGGTCTAGAGTGCATAGGTAGAGCATCGAAGGTGACGCAACTTATGCAAGGACCTATGGGTGAAGAACAAAGTTGTGTGAACAGATCGTCAACTCTGAGGTAGTTTGCACGTAAGAGTGTGAAGCAATTGTGAAGGGCTCAAAGGGATTTTTTCAGCTATGTGAAGTCTTGATCAGTTGAGAGCATGAAGCCGCATTAAAGAAGAGAGTGAATGAGTGAGAAAGACTACAATAAATGAAAGGATGAGCCTAAGAAGAGGATGAGGTAGGTCACGAGGAGGCCCATGTTGGTTTCAGTTTTGGAGTGATATTGAGAGGAGAGCTATGGGATGTGGAGATTCCTATTGAGAAAGAACAGTTGTAGCCAAAAGAAGAAGGGCATAAGGGAAGACCAAACACATGAAGAGAAAATAGAGGAGAAAATGGTTATGGTGCATAGTTAGTTGGTAGATAAAAGAAAAGAATGTGATGGAGGGAAAATACTTCATAGGTTGAGCTAGAAGAAGAGGAAGAAGATCAAAAGGTAGAGGTTGTTGCAAAGGCATATGAGGGCTCTTTATTTGATCAACTATCAAAAGAGGATGGTGCAGGGGTAGTGCTATAGGGTAAGTGCTTTCAGTAATACATTTCGTTATGATGATGGTTAATGGAAGCTTGAGAATGAGTTGTGGTTGCCTATAGATAGTAAGGGCCTTCCCTGCCGGAGAAGTGTGAATTGGAGTGGTTTTAGTTGGTAATTGTTGATAGGACTATTGGGTGTTGAAAAAGTAGAGTAGTCTCTATCCTCTGCAGGATTCTTTTACTATCCGCGGGGGTTATCCGCTGTTATCCACTCTGTTGTTTGTCAATTATCTATGCATTGGGGAGTATACTATGCTTGAATTCTCATCCTAAATCGTATCTGTTGCTATATCCGCTACAAAATAGGGGTTATCCACTGCGGTTATCCGCTGCTGATGTTTGATTATCGGCTGCATTCTAAGGGCCCGGTTGTTCAGATGTGAGGATGTTATGTCTAGAATCTAGAAAGGTCCCCTACCCCTACTATTTAAAGGGGAAGGGTCCGGGGAATGTAAGCAAATCTAAACTGTAGGGGATTGTTGTCAGCCTCTAAGCCATAGGATATTGCTGTAAGCATCTAAGCCGTAGGATATTGTGCACTACGTCATATGGTTACGTATGGGTGTACGTGCCCTTAGGCTGAAACAACATTGCCCTTTGCCATAGTAGGGGCCCTTTATAATAGTAGGGCCCGTAGTGTTTTCATGTACCCGTAGTGTTCTTTCCACTAATATATTAACAAATAGTTTGCACTTAGGAACAAATCCGTTGAGCTAAAAATGCCCCTGGTTGGTTTTCAAATCTATCTACAAAAAGGCATAATTTTTGAAAGAAAATGGCTAAATGTCCTATCCTTACATAGAAAATAGAATGTTTCTCCTTTACATACATTTCATGGCCAACCCCCTGCACCGACCGGGACAACAGAATTTTTTTTAAGAAAATTGAGAAGAGAGGAGATCAAGAATATTAAAGAGTTATTCACAGCAATTAAAGATTTAGCAAAGCTACCTAAGGAAGTTGCAGATGCAGTGGGAGGTGATGAAGAAGTCATTATAGTAGTAGAGGAAGAAGACGATATGGCCACAAAGATAATTATTGAATATTTTGAGTTTTTAAAAAGAGGTGAGTAAAAGTGAGTTAGATGTAGATGTTGTATATGGCCACATAGAGAGAGTGCAAGTCGATTTTGTAAATGTTGCATATTGGTCTAAGAAGGTTGCATATTTTTGCATCATGGAAGTAGTAGAGGATGTTGCAGGTGAGATTTGGTGGAGATGGTCCGTCCATAGTGGATTAGAATTTACATAAGAGAGAAATAGTGGAGAGGTTATTTGGTGGAAGAGGATAGATATTAATGGGTTAGACCCCATGAAGGAGGAGAGAAGAGGAAAGAACCTTTGGCAAAGGAGGATAGTCTTTGGTGGATAGGAGTCCATGAGAGGGAAGAAGATAAGATATCATGTGTGGTGAAGGAGGTTGAAAAGTGTCCTAGCTAAATACTAGAAGAGGCGAAGGAAGAAGACTTTTGATATACCTAATGCAGCATTGGGGTCTACTATAGGTTGTTTACAACCTAGAGGAGTAGTTCAACTACTTAGCCCCATTTTCTGAGCCTACACTCACAAACATTTCTACTAAAAATATTTCCCCATTTGTTTATTTTCTTCAATTTGTTTCAAGATGGTAGTTCAATGTTCAATTGTGATATGCAAGTTAGGTATAACCTTAGCTCTTTGGTGGTCATGGACATCCATGAATTTATATTGTAACAACAACTCGCTTGATAAACTTATATGTCAAAACATAGGCAAGGAATGATGAATTATTTGATAGAATGCCTCAATGGAACAATGTCCCATGGAATGCAATGATTATAGACTATGCACAAATTAATTTGTTGAGATAGCCATGGAAACCTTCAATCAAATGATATTATCAAATATGATGTCATACTTCACAACCTATGCAAAAATATAAGCTTTAGAACTAGGTATAACATTCTTCAAAGCATAATTAAAAGTAGATTTATATTACACATCGTAGTTCTACAAAATCCATAATAGACATGCATGCAAAATGTGGCTTTATACACAAGGCATGTGAAGTGTCTAATAGACTGCCTCAAAGTGATGCCATCTCATGGAGTAGCAAAAGGATTTGAGTAGAAGTGAGTTAGTTACAGATTTTGTATATGGGAATTTAGAGAGAGAGTGCAAGTATTACAAATTGGTCTCGAAAGGTTGCATGTTTTCTTGTGGAAGTGCTAAAGGATGTTGTAGGTGAGATTTGGCGAAGGTGTTCAATCTATGGTGGATTAAAATGCACAAAATAGAGAAAGAGTGTTGAGGATATTTGGTGGAGAAGGTCGGATACTAATGGGTTAGTCCCATGAAGGAGGAGAGGAGAGAAGAGGGGAGAACCTTTAGCAGAGGAGGATGGTCTTTGGGGAACATGATCCCACAAGTGGGAAGAAGAGAGGAGAGCACACTCAGTGGAGGAGGTAGGAAAGTGTCCTAGCTAAGTGGTAGAAGTGGCAAAGGATGAAGACTTCTGATCAACATGTAATGTAGAAATGGGGTTTGGTGTAGGTTCTCTTAAATTTATTTATCTCCTCTTGAAAAGGCATTTGGGATTTTAACAATAAATTATTATTTAATTGTAAGAAGGTTGGTTATGTTAAAATGTATATTGTACATGATTGATATTGTTATAAATATAGTGATAAGGATATGTCCATCCAAATTTGATGAAATAGTGGGACTTAAATAATTGTAGGTGTAGCCTATACTCTTGAAATTTTATGAAATACTTTTGTTATATGTTAAATTTGTTATATGCATTCATGGTGAAACAACAATGCATTGGAGAAAATAAATAATAGGTGCATAAATAAGTAGTTGAAGAAGAAGGCAAGTATGAAATTGATACTTGCTTTACCAAATTTATGAGAAATTTTTTAGTTATAGATGATTTTGGTAATTTTTGTATGATTGTAGTACTATTATAGGGATGTACATATGTATATGATAATTATAAAATATCAAAGTGTCCATGTTAGATTATACCACCTACATTAGAAAATTGTATTCTCTAGTTTATGTGATAATGTGAAAATACTCTGTTATGAGAAAGATACATGGTTCACATATGTATCTTAATCCTCTACAATACATGCAATTACAAAATACTATGTCATGAGAAAGATACATGGTTCACATATGTATCTTAATCCTTTACAATACATGCAATTACAAATGAAACCATAGGGATCTAGATATTACAAATGGATCAAATTTATTTAATAGTTCTATCTTGTATTAAAGTATAAGAATGATATGATGAATATAGAGGCTTATAAATTATTTTATATAATTAATATAATAAAGATATAATAAATAAGGTTTCCTATATGTATTAAATGATATTATGGACAAGGTGACAAATTATTTTGAGGTATATCAAAATGTATGCAACAAAACATGTAGAGTTTAAGCCTCAACGAAACATGACTTTTAGGAAGAGCATTTATATAAAGTAGGTGAAATTTATATTCAAATAGGGAGAGAGGGAGAATGGTTTTAATTATAGTGGCGGTAAGTATGTCACACATGTATCTATTCACATTTACAGTGTAAATAATACTATAAATGATCTCTAGTAGGATATCATTTAGTTGTGCTTAGAAGTTGAAGTTGTAAAGTTTGATTGTTATTAGCTATGCACTATGAGTTACAATTATAATTTAAGGACCTTTTATCAAGAATTGAATATGCCTAAAAGAATTTTGAAAAGTATCCAGCTCATTTTTAAGATTCTTTCCTAGAAATAAGAGAGGTACTAGTCGTATCTTTGTGATTGTAAATTATTCAACATGTACAAGCTAAATTTTTGTAAAAATAAATTTATAAGAAGTGATGCAAAAAAATTGTTTAATCATGTTGAGATATAATTTATCTCTAAAATCATCATATATAATAGCTATTGTTGCTATTAAGCAATTTTTGGTACATACCTTAGGAGCAAAGGGACATGAAGCTCAAATACTATAGCAGTTTTCATCATTGGACATATAGAAGTTGGAAAAATGGTGGATAATAATGATCTATTATTATAGGTATCTCAAGGAGTGGAGTGAAAATTTGGTGTATATTAAAAACTTGTTTAATACCTGGCTATTTTAATCTTCCTTGAACTATTTTTGGCTTAATCATATTAAAAGTTATGGATATTGTGGATATTATTTTAAATAATAGGTAATCGATTATAAAGTATAGTATGCTCTTTTACAATTCATTATTTGTAAATATTTTCTTGTTAATTTATTGTATTTGAATGGTATTTGAGATTTATTTATTCAATGATTATTTATTTATAGTGAATGCCTTCTTTCTTCTTTATATTTTGTATGCTCTCTTATTTCCTTCCTTCTCTAGTTTCCTACTTCCCACAAGCTCTTGATTCTCAATAAATTTAATAGGCTTAGAGTATAAAAATATATTACAATTTGGACCCTATTTATCAAACCACTCATAGACAAAGGAAATAAAAAAATTGTACACAATGCCAAAAACATCATCCATGACAACCTAAAACCCATTTAAAAGTTTCCTTACATTCGTTTGTCTACTTCTACCTATAAATACTTTTTTAATTCTTTCATGGATGGAAAGGTTGGAGTTTTTCTCTAGGTCCTCCCAACAAGGATGGGTAAACTTCATATATGTCAAAATAAAAATTAAAAAAACCATAACTAAAATTATATCTAATATATAGGGCCCTTGGCCATATATTCAACATTAAGTTTAATTTGTTAGATGGAACAATAATCTTCTTGATAAATTATCTAGTGAATTTTAAAACCTTACCCGTAACGAGGAAGGCACCAAAAATAGAAATGATAACAATATATATCAAAGAAAATCATATGATGGTGAATTCTTTATAATATTTTATCTCCCTTAAATACCTAATTCTATATTATCTTAATTGAGTTGTAATTTTAAAACTAGTTGGAATGTACCCTTATACTTTTATCAAGTGTAGATAATATGAACCTACACATTAACAACAAGGACATATTATTATAATTTAAACTTATCAAAATTTGATAAGATCAACAAAAAAAACAATATCATAATAGTTTTGAGTATGTATTTAAAATAATAAAAATAAAACTTGTAAATTAAAATTCAATTGTATGTCATGTTTTGATATAATAACCTACCGAATCAAACATAAATTACAACAAAATATGATCATGTTTTAAAACTATATGGCAATTTTATTACATGTAGCTTACAATAAAATACCTGTGTAATACAGTCCTTTAAATGTATTGGGGGCTAATTCATCAATTATTGGGATCATGGTTTAAATATATAAAGGGTACATTGGGCACATATAATATGATTTCAAATTGGCATAATTAATATCATTGGATACAACATAGTATACAAATCCCCTCAAATACACATTGCGTTAGAGCTCAATACGGCTATAGAAAAACTCACCATAGCATAATGTTGAATTTTAAAATATTCACATTCAAGCATGATTGGGATAACAAAATCCTTATTTGATCAACAAATTTCCCTCTTATGACATCCTTCACTACCTCACACCATCCTATCATCCTACATCCATTTTGAAGATTTTATCACATTAATCAACATATCCATTGCAACATGTCTAGCATTGGACATATTATTCCAATGTGAAATTATCCCTTGGAGATCTGTCATATAAATCTCTTCGAGTTCCCCATATTCTCCACTCATCATAAAAATTTATTTCTTGTAATAGTTTATATCTCCATACTTCATACACACATCCCCTGATCTCCTATTTAAGCAATTACCCCATCCTTTTATTTATTAGTTTTTGTTTGTTATTGGTCCCAAAAAAATGACCTATCTTAAAGCATTTATCCACTTATCTTAAATCACACACACTCTAAATAAACCTCACACTAATGCATCCAAATATTAATAATCCTAATATATGTAATTCTACTCATAAATCTAATGCATCATCCAAATATGTCTCTTAGTCTAACCCTTGATCCACTCTACTCAAACTATCATCATCAAGAATATCTTATTCTCATTCCTAATGTTATTCTTATCATCAATAACATTATTGTTAGACATATATTTCCTAATCTTTACATTGTTCCTATTATCAATAATGCAATTGTTAATATCATCCTCTATGACCACACAATTAATCTAGGTCAATACTAAACATATGTATCTACTCAAGGGTGGTGGATAGGAGATCTAAGAATCACACCCAATTTTTGGATGTGTATTGATAGAATTAGGATAAAATAATTTGATGGCCCAAATTTTATGCACAAATACGACTTAAATAATTTTATTATTTTGTAGAAGAAACTCCAATAAAAATATCCCAAAATATAAGATATAAAAAGACTTGGATTTATAGTGTTTATGATTATAATTATATATAGTATTAAATTATATTAGTAATTAAATTCATAAAAAAATTCCACTCTTAAATGAATAAATCATCTTATTAAACAAAATATTTTTAAACTAATTATTTTCTAAGTTGCTTATTTATCAGACACTTTTTCCTAAACATTTTCATTAGGTGAGCTATCATATTTTAAAATGTTATATTATAGATAAACTTCTAATTCTGATGAAGGGTTCTCCCCTTACTCAACTAAACACACACAACACAATTGAGAAATAAACAAAAAAACTGCAAGAACATAAACACTTGATTTCTATTATCTTCAATGAAATGAAATGAAATTACAACAACACTATGGAAATAACTTGCTACAACTACATGTGCCTTCATATTAGAATAATCTACAAGACGGACCCACAATCTACACTTTTGGAACTGAGTCCCAAAACCCTCTTCATCCATATATATGTAGCACCAATAACTACCTTAGAATATTCTAGAAAGTGAAACTTTCCTCTTTTCGTGCCCAACAATTCATTAGCTCAATTTCCCACCCAAGTGAATTTTTTATCTTCTTTTTTTATTGAAACTTGAGTTTTGATGGCACAACTTTTAGAAGCCATAACTTTTGACTTGGACATCTTATTTTCTTGTAGAATATATCATTGGAAAGCTCATGAAGAGATATACAATGGCACATACATCTATAAATCTATGTGTTGGGATTTTAAACCTTTTTAGGGTCTCTAAGATCTTCAATTTTGAGTTTTAAGATTCATTAGAGAAACTGCATGGGACATAACATTGGTATCTTTCAAACCACTCAGGATATAGGTGATTATTTTTCCAATCATCTTATTTTAAAAAATTTCTCCTTGGACCATGTTTACATGTCTATATGACGCAAAACAGGAAAAAGTTCTAAAAATAGTGTGTGACACTTTTTTGGCTATTTTTAGCTTATATACATCTTATATAGTGCAACTATATCATAATGGATCCCAAAAAACCAAAGAAAAGCCACAAAACAAAACAAAAATATGATACTTATTTTTGGGCGATACAAGATTTCTCCTACACCCTGATACTCTTGTATCAATTTCAAAATACTTAATCTTTATACCAAGTCAAGAAATAATAATATTATTACATTAATTATAAAAATATATAATTTTATAATTATAAAATACTTTTTTAATTTAATATGAATAACTCTAAGCAATAAACAAGTTCAACTCCCTACAATCTACAATGATTTTAGTTAGCTAAGGGTAAAAGGCTAAAAGAAAAATCTAATTCATATTAGTAATAATTCATCTTTTCATTACACTAGAACCCAGTCAATTGTATATCAATATATATATATCATAATAATTAAGAATACGATTTTCTATTTTATAATTTCTTAACAATTCTTTTACTTGTTTTTTTCTTACAGGAGGCTTTCTTACAAGATGAGAACAAAAATCTACAAAGGAGGGTACGTATAAATTATAAATAAGTGGAAATAATATTAATTTGATAAAGCTATTTAAATTTAAAATATTGTTTCTACAGATTTCAGAAATTGATAGAAAAAGTTTGATTGGTATGGAGGAAGCTCCTAATGATAATGGAGCTTGGGATTCATCCATGACAAATAGTCTATATGCAACTCAACAAGACTCTAGACCCACATTGCATATTGGGTAGGTAAAGTTTAATCATCTCTTAGTATGTCCATTAACTAATTATAAAGAATTTTATGTTAATGTGTTTCTGCTTAGAAAAATTCAATTGAAAGTTTTAGAACCCACTAAAATAATAGACAGATTGATCATATGGATCAAATATTATTTTATATACAACTTAAATAACCAAAATTAGATCCATATTATTTTATATACAACTTAAATAACCAAAAATATTTTCTTATGAACAATAGGTATCCAAGTTTACACCTCGATAGCATTGCACCTCCTCAAGAGCATCCCCATAATGGAGCGCATAATTGCTACATGCAAGGCTGGTGGATTTGAATCTCATGTTTAATAAAGAGTGTATTTTAAGTATAATAAAGCTCTTGCTTGTTGCATTCCGTTGGATCTATATTTTAATAAAACTTTTAATATATGTCAAGTTGGCATTCCATCACTTGAAAGTTGTAATACTAGGTAAACGAATTTGTGATATACAAGGATAGGCAATTTTATCCTCGTCTTTACAATTACGTGTATCAAAGGATATGTAGTTATATTTGTTGTATTTAATGGTGAACATGGAACAAGGACATTTTTACTACTTAACATAGTTATAGTTAAAAAGGTTTTTTCTTGGGTCAGTGCCTAAGTTAAAAGCCTTGTTTGTAATTATTACTCATATTTTTTATATTATTAACTTTTTAAATATTTAAGGTTTATAGATTTAATAGATTAAATTAAGTATTTTTATAAATTTAATTGAAATGAAATTTATAATTTAATATATTTATATTTTTTTTTAAATTCATTTTATGAAAATATGATTTTTTAATTAGATTTTCTTATAGTGGATTCTGATTTATTTAATTCAATTATACATTTACTAATAAATTTTAAATAGTAATTAAATTTGATGTTTTTTTCCGTTCTCATATTTCTATCGGGATTCAAATGTGTAGTTTTTGAGTCAAATTCATTAAGCCGTGTTTTATGAGTAGCAGTTCACAACAATCCATCGGTCATAAGAATGAATGGAACACTTAGCACACATTGCTTTTAGGTTATAAGTGTTCCATGAGTGCTAAGTGTTCCATTCATTCTCATGCCATATGGGTTCTTGTGAAAAACTACTCATGAAACATTGGTTAATGAATTTGTCTCTAAACTACATAGTTGAATCCTACTAGCAATATTGCAAAAGCGTTTTTGTAGAGATACTTCTATATTAGATCTTGCAATCATGGTTTATTAGATAGTGTTATATTTCAAAGTAAATTCTACAACTTATAAAATTGTACTCAACATTCCTAATATTTATTACATTGAAGAAAGAAAATAATTGTACATCTCATGTGTGTTTTTATTTTGGAGAAAAATATTTATTATCATATTTTATAAATTGCATGTTAAATATTTATAATAATAAAACCTTTTTAAAATCTAACGTGAATATCTCAAGTCTTTAATCTAGTTCAAGCCCTTGGTAGTTGAGATGATCTTAAGTAGTCAAGGGTAAAATGGAAAAATCTAGAACCTATTTGGTTTTATGGGAATCTCTGACATAACAACTAAAATGCAATTCAATACTCTATAATATATACATTACTACAAGGAACTTTGTTGTGAGATGGAAACCAAAATCTATGGAAGACAGTTATAATGGTAATGGAATAGAATTAATTTTAGTATAGAAAAGTGTCCTAACAGCTGAAAAATAGGGGTTTAAATTTTATTAAGTAAAGACTAATTAAGCTTATCATAATACATTAATGAAGTATCACAATACAATCCATCACATATTCAACATTGGGTTCTTAAATTTAATTATTCACCTTAATAATTAAGAAAAAATATTTACCTAGTAGTTAGTATTAGGATTAGGTAATACTGAGAGGGGGGGTGAATCAATATCACTGCACTTTAATTTAAACTTCAACCAATTGAAAATAAACCATAACAATGCTGAAATAAAATGAACATAAATGCACAACACATTACTGATGACACCATGATTTGTTTTCAAGGAAACCCTGGCCAAGGGAAAACCCCGGTGGGGATGGTACCCACAACCATGCACTAAAATATTATATCCCTGTTAGGAGATCTAGCCCTATTAGGAGTTGATTGTTACATAGTACATTTCCTTGTTAGAGGAATACAAAACCCTGTTAGGGGATACAAACACCTGGTTAAAGGTGGTGAGCATACAACTCTTACAATCAAAAAATGTCTTAAAGAGTTCTCCAAAAATGAACAATACAAGCATTTCATTTACTTAGATAGTTCCAGTTATAGTTCTGTCATATACCGATCTCGCATCTAATCTGTGCTTCTCAGATTCGCGTCATCACATCATCATCACATACTCTACAATATTACATCTCACTTTCACAAAATATTCTATACTTATACAAAATATGCCATCCAATCAGCTCTCAAAATACTTCACAAAATATAATAAAAACTTATGAGAATGCTAAACATAGAGTCGACGATCATATATTACCAAAGTGTCGACAATATACCACTTCTATATAACTTAGCACGTTTCGATATCAATTAACCTTGCTTTAATCTTCACAATTGCTTATGTGCCCTGTTACACTGATTCTATGTCTTCGCATAGCTTCACAACACTATTTCTCACTGATCTGATCACCAAAACACATGCAATCATAATTGAAGGTCCTATATATCCCAAAATGTCTTCTACTAACTTCGCAAGCCATAATACCTCATACATGTGTTGGATATTGCTAATGCATGGAGAGGTGATTAAGACATTTAATATGTTTAATCACTATGTTACTGAATGGGCATTCATACTGTTGCCATTTTTGTTTTGTCACTGATGTCAACATATGTTTTTGAGAGAAGACCAAGCTGGTCATCACAATGTACGAACATTATACGGATGTTTCAGATGCTACAAAGTTGGACAAGAGTTGAGAAGGATATTGTGATCTTATATCTGAGATCGCATCTTTAGATGTTTCATATTGAGAGAGATACATATGGTTTAATGAAGACTGGTCACTGGACTGTGACAGTGAGAATTGATAGAGTTAGTCTCTAGGTTTTTGATATATCTTTCAGAAGACTTGGATTCAAGGTATGCGAGATTGAAGGATGAAAGACAAGGTACTAAAGGATGTTCATTGGTCAGCCCAAGGTATGGAGTGATTGGTGATGTCATCTATGGCGTGTGTTTTGGAGATAGTTTATTTAGAAGCCGACTCAGGAAAGGAAGTGTGTGTTTTGTTTGGCAAGCATGAATTAAGGATGTCGGTCCTTAATTGTTGTATTGTGATCATTGTATACTTGTTCTAGATACCATGTGTATCTTAGCAAGAGTTTATGTAATCATTTGTAAATTAGGAAAGCCTCATGGGCCGACCTGATCATGGTGAAATGTAATAAGGTATATATGTAGAGTCTTTTCTTTGGAAAAGACATGGATGAAATATAAGTGATATAAAGAGGTTGTGAAAGTTGAGAGCTTGTGTTTACTACATCTAGAGAAGAGGTTTACTGGTGGACTTCATTGGAACTGATCAAGCAAATACATTTGCTGGCAAATAGTCCAAAAGATTGTGTATTTCTTCATATACACCTGTTGTGAACTAGTGAGTTCTGAAGGTGTATTTAACCTTCTTTGGGCAGTGAGTCCTCTTTTGTTCATTGACTCGTAATAGGGTTTGTCCTCTAACAAGGACTATGTACTGTAATGTTTCATTAAGCTCCTAACAAGGCTATATCTTCTAACAAGGATTACTATACTCTCAGTAAATCATTTGTGGGTGCTAGTTCCCATTGGGGTTTTTACCTTTAACAGGGTTTCCCTGAAACCAAAATATTGTGTTATTGTGTTGGTATTCATTGTTTCTGATATTGATGAGCTTAAAGTTTAAAGTTTAATATTTTGTTTTACAACTGATTCACCCCCCCTCTCAGTTGTATTGTGGACTATTATTCCTAAAAATTGGTATCAGAGTTTGTGGTCCTCAGAGAGAAACCTTAATAGCTTGAGGTGATCTTGGAGATGGCACTCTATAGGAAGGATGGTCCTAAATTTGATCCTGAAAACTTTGACATTTGGAAGAACAAGATGTGAACATGCCTATTGTGTTTAGGCATAGATTATTGGATGATTACAAAGAAGAAGATACCCCTAAAGACTGAAAATGATTTTCCATCTATTATTGATGATGAAAAGAAGTTATTTTCATATAACATGGTCACAAGAGAAGCATTGATCAACGCACTATCTGAAGGTGAGTTCATTGAAGTTAAAGACTTAGATTTAGCACATGAAATCAGGAATAGATTAGAAGCATTATATGAAGGGGATAAATATACCAAGTAGGAAAAGTTACAAAACTGGAAAAAAAAGATGGAAAAGCTGCAAATGAATGAGGATGAAAGCATTAGAGCCTATGTTCAAAGGGTCACAAAAGTAGTTTTTGGAATAAAAAATTGTGGAGGTACTTATGATAAAGAGGAAGTTATTGTGAAGATCCTCAGATCATTAACTCCTGTATACAAATTCAAGGCAATATCTATTCAAGAAACTATTCCCATGACTCCAAACTTTAGCAAAGAGATGTTGATTGCAAAGTTAACTACTTTTGAAGCTACGGAATTAGGAGAAGTTGCACCTAAAGTTGAATCTACATTTAGGGCATCTGCACATAAGAAAGTATCTTCACTTCTGAGCACAAGAAAAGAAGAGTTTGGTGAGTATGCTGAGGAATGGGAAAAGATAATGGAAGAAGAAAGAAAGATGGAAGAACTTGTTGTACTGATTGCTAGAAGAGAAAAAAGAGGTAAGGGAAAATTTGAAGGCAAGTTACCCTTGAAATATTTTTCGTGCAATAAAATAGGTCATTTTGCATCTAGATGTCCTACAAGAGTTTCTAATACAAACCTGATTATGCAAACATTAGAAGAGACAAAGAATGTTATTATGCTAGTGAAGGAATCTCTGATGTTGATGATTTAGACAATGAAGAGATTGGATTTGTTTCTATTAAAGATGAACTAGTTCATGAAGAAAAAGCCTTAGTATCTCATGTTGACAAGAAAAATGAATGGATAAGTGATAGTGGATGTTCTCATCACATGACTGGTGATAAGAACAAGTTTTTTAAATTAGTAAATTATGATGGAGGTGTTGTAAGGTTTGGGGACAATCTCCCAAAATCCATCATAGGACTAGGATCCATTACTTTGGATGGAAAGACTAATACAGACAATGTACTACTTGTTAAAGGACTAAAACACAATTTGTTGAGTGTCGGATAGTTAATGGATAAATATTTTTAGTTAAGTTTTGTTAATGGTAAATGCTTCATTAGAAGCGAGGAAAGAAAACTGATTGCTACCGATTCAAAATCTAGAGGTAATGTATTTGAACTAAACACACTTGGAGCCTCTTGTTTTGTTGTGAAGGTAGATGATAGTTGGTTATGGCATAGAAGATTTTTTCATGTTAATTTTGATAACATTGTGAAGGCAAGTATGGCTAATGCAGTAAAAGATCTATCAAAGATTGTGAAACCTTCTATTGTTGTATGTAGAGAATGTGTTATGGGAAAGCAAACTAGAAGCAGTCATAAAAGAAAATCATTTACATCAAAAGGAATGCTGGATCTAGTACATACAGATCTATGTGGGCCTACAAGAACAAAGTCATACTATGGTGAAAGGTATTTTATACTCTTTGTTGATGACTTTTCTAGAATGATGTGGGTTACTTATTTGAGAGAAAAATTAGAAGCATTTGATAAATTCAAGTTGTTTAAAGAAAAAGTAGAGAATGAATCAGGATTAAAAATAAAGTGTCGAAGATCAGACAGAGGTGGATAGTTTACATCGAATTTATTCAATTCATACTGTGAAGAGCATGGGATAAAAAGATAAACATCTGCTCCTAGGACTCTACAACAAAATGGGATAGCAGAGTGAAGAAACATGACTATACTTGATGCTGTCAGGACAATGCTGATTGAAGGAAATGTGTCTCATGTACATTGGAGAGAGGCTATTGGAAAATGAGTGTACACATTAAACAAAATTCAAATCAGAGAAGGTACAAGTAAGACTCCCTATGAACTATGGTTTGATCATACTCCTATTGTAAAATATTTCAAAATTTTTGGTAGCAAATGTTATATCAAGAGGGATGATGAGATAGGGAAATTTGATGCTAGAAGTGATGAAGGAATCTTCCTTGGTTACTCTGTTAAAAGAAAGACATACAAATGTTTCAATCTAATATTGAGGAAGATGGTTGAAAGTAACAATGTAAGAATAGATGAGAAATTTTAGATACAAGAAAGAATGTATGACAGCAGTCAGATTTCAAAAATGAAAGAAACTGCTACTGCTGCAGAAGAAGAACTTGTTGAGGAAGAAAGTGAAAAAGAGGCTTGTGATGCTGATACAAGAAAGACTACTGAGACTCCTAAAACTCCAAGGTATGTAAAAAATAACCATCTTGAAAATCAAATTATTGGAAATACCAGTCAGGGAGTGCTAACTAGATCAAAAGCTAGAGAAGAAATTTGTTTGATTTCTCAAGTTGAGCCAAAAACTACATATGAAGCCTTTAAAGATGAATCTTGGATAAAAGCCATGAAAGAAGAATTGGATCAGATAAAGAAGAATAATACTTGGGAATTGGTTCCTAGACCTAAAAATAAAAATGTTATAGGAACAAAATGGTCTTTAAAAACAAAATAGATGAAGAAGGAACGATTGTAAGGAACAAAGCAAGACTAGTGTGTAAGGGATACTCACAACAAGAAGGCATTGACTTTGAAGAAACATTTTCTCTTGTTGCTAGAATAGAGGCAGTAAGATTATTCCTATCTTATGCTGCACACAAAAACTTTAAAGTGTATCAAATAGATGTTAAATCTGCATTTTTGAATGAAGATCTTGAAGAAGAAGTATATATAGAACAACCAGATGGGTTTCCTCTATGTGAAGACAAAGACATGGTGTGAAAATTGAAGAAAGCCCTATATGGGTTAAAGCAAGCTCCTAGGGATTAGTATGCAAGGTTAGACAAGTATCTACTTGGGCTTGGATTCAGAAAAGCTAATGCAGACAGTAATTTGTATTTAACAACTAGTGAAGATGGAATCCTGATAGTAGAAGTATTTGTGGATGCCATTATCTTTGGAGGTAATGATGATCTATGTAAGAAGTTTTCTAAAGAAATGGAAAGTGAATTTGAGATGTCTATGATAGGTGAAATGAAATTATTTCTTGGACTACAAATAACTCAAAATGAGAATGGTATTTTCATTTCTCAAACCAAGTATCTCAAAGAATTGGTTAAGAAATTTAGAATGGAAGATTGTAAACCAGTAGGAACACCTATGGTGACTGGCAACAAGCTAACAATTGATGATGAATCAAAATGTGTTTTTCAGACTTTGTATAGATCAATGGTTGGAGGGCTAAAATATCTGACTCACACCAAACCATATATTGTTAATGTTGTTGGAATTGTGGCTAGATATCAGGAAGAACCCAAAGAGACACATCTAGTTGTTGTGAAAAGGATACTGAGGTATCTCAGAGGAACCATAGAGTATGGTTTATGGTATGACATAAATGATAGCTTTGAACTTCATGCTTATACTGATGTTGATTGGGCAGGAAATATTGATGACAAAAAAAGTACCATTGGCGGTGCATTTTTCCTTGGGAAAAAGTTGGTTTCTTGGCTAAGCAAGAAAGAAGATTGTATAACATAGTCTACTATTGAATCAGAGTATGTTGCTACTGCTATAAACTACACTCAGATTATTTGGATGAAACAAATGTTGATAGACATTGGAGTAATTTTTGAAGAGCATATGGTTATCCATTGTGATAACACTAGTATAGTAAACATGTCAAAGAATTTGGTGATGCATTCCAAAACTAAACATATCTCTATTAAGTATCACTTCTTGAGAGACAAGGTGGCACAAAAGGAAATCAAATTAGAATATATCAGTACAAAAGAGTAGATTGCAGACATCTTCACAAAGCCACTATCGAAAGATACCTTTTAATATCTCAAAGGTATGCTAGGGATTCAAGCCCCTCCTAGTCAGAACTAATTGATGCATAAATACATTAGTCTAGAAGTATTCAGAGCCTTATCATTATCTGGACTGAATGTATGGATCTACTCCTCAGGGGGCATGATCATGGAAGAAAGTTTATCTATGAAGG
This sequence comes from Chamaecyparis obtusa, assembly GCA_027943335.1. NCBI lineage: Eukaryota > Viridiplantae > Streptophyta > Pinopsida > Cupressales > Cupressaceae > Chamaecyparis > Chamaecyparis obtusa. The sequence goes on along the minus strand of BSBK01001817.1, from coordinate 2,433,790 downwards.
TAGTCAAGGCCTCATGGCACCCTTTGCCATTGTTTTCAAAGGGGGAGTGTTGCTATGAGAAAATCCCTACTGCTTAGGGAGATTGTATGAAGAATTATTGTGAGAGCACTATATGGTTTCAGAATTCTTTTGGATTGATTAAACCTTGGGATGGATTTTCCCATATGTTGACATCAATGCCAAAGGGGGAGATTGTTGGATATTGCTAATGCATGGAGAGGTGATTAAGATGTTTAATATGTTTAATCACTACGTTACTGAATGGGCATTCATACTGTTGTCATTTTTGTTTTGTCACTGATGTCAACATATGTTTCTGAGAGAAGACCAAGCTAGTTATCATAGTGTACGAACATTGTACGGATGTTTTAGATGCTACGAAGTTGGACAAGAGTTGAGATGGATGTTGTGATCTTATATTTGAGATCACATCTTTAGATGTTTCATATTGAGAGAGATACAGATGGTTTAATGAAGACTAGTCATTGAACTATGACAATGAGAATTGAGAGAGTCAGTCTTTGGGTTTTAGATATATCTTTCAAAAGACTTAGATTTAAGGTATGCGCGCTTGACGGATGAAAGAAAAGGTACTAAAGGATGTTCATTGGTCAGTGCAAGATATGGAGTGATTGGTGATGTCATCTATGGCGTGTGTTCTGGAGATGGTTTATTTAGAAGCTGACTCAGGAAAGGAAGCGTGTGTTTTGTTTGGCAAGCATGAATTAAGGATGTCGGTCCTTAATTGTTGTATTGTAATCATTGTATACTTGTTCTAGATACCATGTGTATCTTAGCAAGAGTTTATGTAATCATTTATAAATTAGGAAAGCCTCATGGGCCGACCTGATCATGGTGAAATGTAATAAGGTATATATGTAGAGTCTTTTCTTTGGAAAAGACATGGATGAAATATAAGTGATATAAAGAGGTTGTGAAAGATGCAATTTTGTGTTTTCTTCATGTAGAGAAGAGGTTTACTGGTGGACTTCATTGGAACTAATCAAGCAAAGACAGTTGCTGGAAAATAGTTCAAAAGATTGTGTATTTCTTCATATACACCTATTGCAAACTAGTGAGTTCTAAAGGTGGATTTAACCTTCTTTGGGCATTGAGCCTTGGGTAGTGATCCCTCTTTTTTTCCTTGACTCCTAACAAGGTCTGTCCTCTAATAAGGACTATGTACTATAATGTTTCAATAAGCTCCTAATAGGGCTATATCTTTTGGCAAGTTGGCTATAGTGATGTATATGACTTGATATAGTGTTTTCATTATGGCAACAAAGTCATATATCAGTTTGGAGTCAGTGCACTTGATGAGAAGATCAGAAATCGGTTAAGTGTTGAAGACTAGACAATGTACAGAGTTCATGCAGCTCAGAGCATCAGCACATGTGTGTACGGCTGAGTTATGGTGTACACCCTAGAAGTTAAGTTAGTTAGACTATATTCATGCTTATTCTATGAGTGCATAATCAGATATGCAAGGATGAGAAAGATACAGTCAATTGAAGTTGCACAACTAGTGTGCTCCAGTGAAAAATAGAGTATGCAACCGACCATTATCATTTTGGGTTGCGACTATATTCTAATGATGTAAGGGCTATGCACCTATTCTAATTAGGTTTTTGACATGTATATATGTTTGATTGTAAACATGCTTAAGCCAATTCATTTGGAAGCATTGTATGTAATAGGTTTAAGGGCTGACCTACTTGTTTATTTTGTATGTGCGTATAAATATAAGATGTGCCCATTATATTTAGCATGGAAGTTAAAAGAGAGTTGTGTTAAGAAGAGTAGAAGTATGTGAAGAGCTAATAAGATGTATTAGAGCTTTGCAAGAGGTCAAAGCATCAACATATCAAAGGAACTGATCTGACAAGAAATGTCATAGTGATAGTTCATCCAACAAATATAGTGTGTATCTAAGATCATAAGGTTGTAGCCTTCACCACTTGAGCAGTGAGCTCTAGGATAGTGCATCCTCTCCCCTAATAGGGACTATTGTAAAACACTCCTAATAGGGTCCGACCCTTAACAAGGTCTACTGTACTTAATGCATTGTAAAGCAACTACTAACAGGGTTAAGGATCTTCTGACAAGGATCACAAAACACTAGTACACAATATTAGTGGGTGTCAATTCCCACTGGGATTTTTACCTATTTGGGTTTCCCTGTAACCATTTTGGTGTCGTGTGTTGATTTCATGTTTCCCCGTAAGCATTTAATTTTAGTATAAAGATTAAAGTAAAAAGATAAAATATAATGAACACTAATTCACCCCCCCCCCCCTCTTAGTGTTCTCATTCCTAAAAATTGGTATCAGAGCTCTGGTCCTTAGTAAATAAGTTTAACCACTTGAGGAGATCATGGACAAAGTAGAAATGAAACATCTAAAAAGAAATCTGGAAGTGGCTCTTGAAGACCTAGGCAAGTCGGAAAGAGAAACTGAATAACTAAGAGATAAACTCAGTGATGCTCAATTAGTCATCAAAAGGCTAAGGAAAGATTTGAAAGAATTCTCTTCTAGTGATCTAGGGATAATGGTTAAGAAGCTGAACAAAGAAAATAAATCCTTAAAAGAAAAACTTGAAGAGTTTGATGATAAGCTGACTAACAATCAGGAAGTCTATGATGAACAGGTCAAAGAGAACCTTCAACTGAATGAAGAATTGAGGCAAGAAAACATGGAAATATTAGAACTAAGAAACAATAAGGAAAGATTGGAATCTAAATTGAAAGAGGCTAAGAATCATTTTGACAAATTACACACTAGTTCTAATTTGATAGAATCTCAGTTGTATGCAAGAAGAGCCAAAGGAGACACTAGCTATATTGGATATAATGAAGCACAAAATCAAATTGACAACATGCAAGCAAGAAAGGATACACAAAAACACTCTACTGATACTAAGAAGACTGAAGATCGAACCAAAGATAATGGTGGACCACCTAAGAATGAGAGCAAGCAAGTAGAATGCACTTATTTTGCATGTAACAAGCATGGACACATTGCAAGGAACTGTACAGAGGTAAGACCTTTTAATGGTTACTGTTATTCATGCAATAAATTTGGTCATAGAGCTATGAATTGAAAGACTAGTAAGAAGAATAGGATTCAGCATGATCAAAGAAATCAGAATCAGACAAATGTACAAAGTTATTAGAATGTTACATGTCGGATATGTAACTATAATGGTCACTTAGCAAGATAATGTAAAATGGTGCCTCATGTCAATGCGTCGAGGAATATAAGACCTCCAGTCATTTGTCACTCTTGTAACTAGGATGGACATATCTCAAAGTTTTGTAGATCAAGGAAGCAAGGTCAAGAAAGCCCTAAAAAGGCTGAAGAACCAATTTTGGATCCCGAAGGAGAAGTCAAGTTTGTGAAAGCCTCAGAAGATGTGAGCTTGATTTGGATAGAATGAAATAAGGACAAAGTTGATGAGAATGTATTGGATGCATCCATAGTGGATGCACCCTCTACATCTGCATGAATGGCCCTCAAGGTCATAGGGGAGCTAATTTAGCTCTAGACACCTACATGGCTAGTATACTCACTCTCAGCGTATGCACCTTTGAACTTAAGCTTTTGGAGTATAAAGGAACCTTCGTGCAAGAGTGCACATACTGATTGTTAGCATAACTCAACTTGGAAAATTTTAAGTGATGGCCTCATTATTTGATTACTCATTGCATTCGAATTCAGAGCGATTGAAGAGAAAAAAGTGTTAGAAATAGGGAATACTGAGAGGGGGGGTGAATCAGTATTCTACAAACTTTTACTTTTTCCCAATTATGGATATAACAAATTATCTTAACACATACATAACATAGAAATCTAAACAACATGCATAGAAATAAAACAAAAGGACTCATAACACATTATTTGTTCTCGAGGAAACCCTAGCCAAGGGAAAACCCCGGTGGGGATCATACCCATAAAGATCCACTAATCAAAAGTGTCCTGCTAAGGATGTTGACCCTGTTAAGAGTCTATTACATGCATATAGTGTCTTAGTCCTGATTAAGGGACTATAGACCTTGTTAGAAGCCTCAACCCTGTTAGGAGTTGGTAGTACAAAATGTGATTACCAGATGAGCCCACTACCCAAATAATTAATATACAATATTCACTGATTACAAAAATAGGTCAAGGTACATAACCTTATACTACTTGCATCAATATCTCTTTGTTGCTCTTTCACTTTCGCTATTACATTTGCATATACATTACTACTCTTTTACAATTATATCTTCATATCTTTATACAAGTTATTAAGATTAATAACTTTCCAGTCGGCTATCATATTAAAAAATATTTTTATCGAAGGGTTAACATCTAGGATGTCATCCCTTTATATTTTTAATTCATTATTTTGATAAACAAAATAATCCCTTAACTCTTTATCAAGTTGTCTTCATATTCTGTCATGTCGGCTTAACACTGTCTTTAGTAAAACTATCATAACTTCTTCCATACATGTCATACTCACTTGCACTTTGAGGTGAGTCTTCAGTAGTCACCATAGTGTCTATGTTCAAGTGTGCAAGCACTCAAATTACTCCAATCAACATCACCAATCAAAACTATCATCGGGTTCACTGGCAAAAATACATTGTCTCATACTTAGACAATTTTGCATTGCGCTCTGACATACTAGCTCTCTAACCTATGCAATCTTCATGTAGATCATATGTTTCCATAATGACAACATCTATGTAACCAACTCAGCCAAATTTCCAACAATCTCCCCCTTTGTCATTGGTGGCAACATATGAGAAAATTGGCTAAGTCTTAGGGTCCAAAATTTCAAAATTGTGGCCATAATGCAAAATGTGTATATACTATCCTTATGACTTCATGAATCCTCTCTATATACTATACTCCCCCTAAGAGTATGTATCCTTATCAATTTTCTGCTATATATCTCTCCCCCTTTGACAACAATGACAAAAAAGGTAAGGAGGGTTACAAAACTGTGTTCACAAAAAGTTATACCTGGATTCAATATTGCAAAGCTGGTAGGCTTGCAACACAATCTGCAAAGTTAATCTTCATGGCCTCTAATTATTTCTCCCATGATTTCTTAATTGAATCTACCACACTGAGTAGTGTGCACAATCCATAAGATGCAATCTCACATGCTTGGAGATTCTCATAACTAAACTTCTGAAAAGATGTCTTGGTTGAAAGACATTCTTCGAGTTTCCCTTCAATAGTGCTCAAGTTTATAGAAATGTGCTCTCTTAAAAGACTGAATCTCTTCAGCTTCCTATCCTTGTCATCTTGCAAAACTCTTATTTCATCATAGATCTTGCAGATTTTCTTCTCAATATCAAATATCTTCACATTGTGGCTCGAAAGAAGGTTTGTCTCATTCTGAATTTCTGCTTCCTTCATCTGCATCTTCTGAACTTCCTCTGCTACCAAGTTCTTTGATTTTTTACATTGAATGTAGAAATATTTTCCTCTTTCTAAATTATTTCTCAAGTCCTTTATACAGATATCGAGGTTATTGATATCATTCCTGATATTTTGACTGATGTCCAAAAGTGTTTTGGCCTCATAAGCTACTTGAGCTTTCATCTTTTTTATATCAAATAAATTTGTGAACTCATCATCAAAAGTATTCATCACTTTCTTTGCTCTTTCCAAAGGGTCATCTTCTGCAATTTGTGTAGTTATAGTGCCTTGTAACTTCTCAGTAAGCTCCTTTAGGCATCCTTCAAGACTCTTTACTTTCTTGTTCTTTCCGATGATCTTGTTCAAAGATGTGATCAATTCCATCTTATCATCATCATCTACTTCCTTTCCCATATTCTCAATCATAGAACCAATCTAAGTTTTCTTGCTAGTCTTAGGTGTAAGACTAATTTCTTCTATCACCTTAGGTTCTACAATTTTGGTTTTTGTCTTCTCTTCTCCTTTGATACCATCCTGCTCTTCAAAAGTTGAATTGTCAACAATTTTTTCAAGATTCTTGAATAAGTTATCATCACTATCCAAGGTGATCTTTGTTCCTTCAACATTCATGACTTCATCCTCAATATTTATGGCTGGTGGAGAGGGAATGTCCTCTTGTTCTTCTTCTGCTTGATCTATAGATTCTGCTGCAACTAATGGTTCTCTAGCATTCTCTGTCATAACCTTAGTGATTACTTGCTCTATTTCTATGTTAATTTCTTCATATCTACCTCCCATAATCTGAATAGTTCTCTTCTTGGTTCTCAAATGGGTGTTTAGATCCTTCATGATCTATTTGAAGTGTTTTTCATCTCTCACAACACAAACTTTTCTTACAAGATTTTCTCTAATAGTTATATCTTCATGTGATGCTCTCTTCTTTCTATTTACAAGTTTCTTGTACAAGTCATAAGGTATCTTACCCTAAATTGTGTCAAATTTCTTATCAAATAGAATCATATACTTCACCACTGCATTTTCTAGATTCAATCTTTCTGCATAATCATAGAGACCATAATATTTGTTCATCTTTGTAAAGTCTCCATCTTGAATAATCTGTTCATTAACCTTTTCAATTCTAGGTTTCCAAGTTTTCTTCTTAACATGAGTGTCTTCATCATCTCTGATTTCTGCAATTTTTCTTTAAACTGGTGGCACCAATGTCTTCTGCCTCTTACCCGGTCCAGTAGCAATCTCTTTTATTCTCTTTCTAGGAGTGGAGGAGGTTGATCTAGTGGATTTTCTTGTTTCTTGATCCTTCTCTGTTTCTTCCACTTTCACTTTAACTTGTGTTTCCCTTTGCTATACTACAATTGATGATAAAGGTGGCACAAACAAAACTTCTTTTTGTCCAATTTCTCTAATTGATGCTGTTGTTTGCTTGGCTACCAAGAACTCATGTTTTGTCATCCCTGTATCTTTTAGAATTTTCTTGATTGTACTCTCAACTCTTTTCTTTGACTATTTCTCTTCAAGGATGGTCTTTGCAGAGTTGAAGTTCTCCTCAGAGGTTTCAAACCTATTACTGTGAATATCCATCTTGCACTTAAGTAGTCTACTCACATATTCTTCTGTCTCAATCTCAGATATTTCATAGCCAAGAGGGTCTACGAACTCTATTCTAGGTTCTACTGCTTCAATGTAAGTAAAGTCAGTATCAACCATGAAACATATCTCATTTTTATACTTCTCCACAAGAGACTGTGGGATCCTTGATCTGCTTGACATCAAATTCTGAAATGATTTAATTACCAACACTGCACTTTCATTTACTTTATCAATAGCATGCCTCTTATACACTTGGTTAATCATTTCCATTGTAGTTTTTCCATCATTCCAGTCATTTCCAATGGTGAACGGAAATCTTCTCAATGAATGAAAGAACATATAAGTGATTAAAGATGAGAATCTAAACTGTGAATACTTAGTCTTCTTTATCTTTTCCAAATTCTCAAATAACTAAATTCTCAAAATCTCACACATGTCAACTTGTACTTTATCAACACACATCAATTAAGTTGCATGTATCATTCCAACTGCCATGTCATCCTCTCTCGAGTTAGCACAAAACTTAGTTGTTAGGATCTTACACAAGTATCTGACATCATCTTGTTGTATCTTGCTAATCACTATGCCTCTGCCATTTTAGGATGAATTTGTGTTTTCTATGACTATTTTCCTCATGTTTTTATCATTGAAAGAATGGATCCAGTTTTAGATAGTCCAGTTACCTCATGAATTAAGTTAGCTATGATATCTATCACTTTGTCATCTAACCAAAACTTTCCATTGTGAATTCTACTTAGGATTATCTTGGTACATTCTTCATTGTCAAATTCATATTGTAAAGCATACTTAATGATCTCATTATCTTTCAAATGCTCAAATCTTACTTTCAATGACATGTCCTGATTATAGATCTTCTGATATTCCTTAGTGAAATCACTATCACTGATAGTCTCTAGTTTACATCCCAGATAACTTCTAACATTCTCTAGATGTAAAACTCTGTCTGGTACAGATGATAGAGCTAACCTAGGATCATCTTCCAAGGGTTATAATGGTTCCCTTTTCATCTTAGGTCTATTGTTATCTCTGACATTGTGAATCAAAGAAATATCCATGATTTCCTCTAATTCCTTAACTTATTTAAAGATCTGCCAAGTAAAATACCTCAATTCCATGATTTAGGGCTTGCATAGATTTGACACAAAAATTCTTCACCAAATCCTTGTAAAATGTTTCCAATCACTACTCTTCGATCTCATTGACACATGTATTCACATCAATGATCAAATAATACCATTCGTGACCTTTTATCATTTCAATCTCACTTAGATCTGACATCGCATTCAATTATTTTGCCGCTTCTTTCCAAAAAATTGATTCTGTTAACTTGCAAAACTTAAAACTTCTTGCAATCTCACAAAACATAATATTTTTCTTTGCACTCTTAACCATAGAATTAGAACATCATATAATACCTTGCATTAACTGTGCAAGACTCAATTCATCATATATCAATTCCTACACTAATCTAAGTTCCTATTTTACTATAATTTTCCATGAATTAAGTACTTTGACATGGGCCAGGTAAAGATTCATTCTTACCATTTAATACTTCACCTTTCTGACTACCTTCAGTGTTGAATATGTCTCCTTAATCTATGCTTTTAACATACTTCACTTCATATGAATTACTAGAGCATCCTTTTTTATTGTTGCTTGCATCTTCATTTCTTCTTGCATGACTTCTAGGGTTATGATTGGTATGAAAAACTCTATTGTTCATTCTGCAAAACCTTGTTGTATGTCCAATCTTGTTGCATATCTGACAAACTATTCCATTGTTTCCATATCTTGGTCTAGGCTGATTGATCTATGATCTGCAATTTCTAGCAATGTGTCCAACCTTGTTGCATCTATAACATACTACTCCATTTCTTCTATTCATATCTTCAGTAGGTTTCTTATCTGCATAGTTAGTATTTCTAAACATTCTACTACTATTTTTATTCTCAACAAATTTAGGTTTTCTACATTCAATAGCTCTATGTCCAAAACCATGACAATTATAACAATAACCATTAAGAGGTTTAAATTGCTTACCTCTGCAATCTCTCTTCATATGACCAATAGTATTACAAACAAAACATCTACCTTTGAATTATCTTTGCATACCTTTAGGTGATTCCTCTTGCTTAGGTGGTTCTTCTTCCTTGGGTGTATCTTCAGATTTGTTAATCTCATCAGACTTCTTCTCATCTATTCTTTTAGATATTTTTAGATTTGGTTCCTTGCTTTCTTCATTTTCTTTAAACGTGTTGAATCCAAGCCCAATTTTATCATAGAATGGTTTTTGATAAGATATTTGTTCATCAATCTTCTCATTAGTTGAATATAGTCTTTCAAGGTGCTGCTTAGATTGAGTCATTTCTCCTTTCACAATTGTATTGTATTTCTCAAGTTTAGCATACTACAAATTGACTTTCTCAAGTTCAGATGTTACATTACCAAGTTTAGATTTTAGCCCTTCATTTTCAAGCTTAAGATTTTCATTCTCAGATTTTAGATTTGCTTCATTCTTGCCATTTCCATCTTTTAGACTTAGCTTCAGATTTTCTATCTTCAGTTCATGTTTAAGGATCCCATTTTCTTTTTCTAAGTTGTCATCACAATCTTCAATGTGAATTTTGAATTCCTTTACAGATTTCAGATCTTCCAACTTGTTTTTCAGTTTCTCAATGAGGTTCTTTGCATCATCATATTTTCCTTTTAGAGTATCTCTTTCTTCAGTAAGCATATCAATCTGTTCAAGAGCTTCTTCAAAATTCTTCTGTAGCTGATCCATATCCATAGAGATCTTACTCAAGCTGCTAGGCTTTCCTTGAATGATTCTTTTCCGAGTAACTAAGCTCTAATACTAATTGTTAGAAATAGGGAATACTAAGAGGGGGGTGTGAATCAGTATTCTACAAAATTTTAATTTTGCCCAATTATGGATATAACAAATTATCTTAACGCATGCATAACATAGAAATCTAAACAACATGCATAGCAATAAAACAAAAGAACTCATAACACATTATTTGCTCTCAAGGAAACCCTGGCCAAGGGAAAACCCTGGTGGGGATGGTACCCACAAAGATCCACTAATAAAAAGTATCCTACTAAGGATTTTGACCCTATTAAGAGTCTATTACATGCATATAGTGTCTTCATCCTGATTAAGGGACTATAGGCCTTGCTAGAAGCCTCAACCCTCTTAGGAGTTAGTAGTACAAAATGTGATTACCAGATGAGCCCACTGCCCAAGCAAGTAATATACAATATTCACTGATTAAAAAAATAGTTCAAGGTACATAACCTTATACTACTTGCATCAATATCTCTTTGATGCTCTTTCACTTTGGCTATTACATTTGCATATACATTACTAGTCTTTTACAATTACATCTTTACATATCTTTATACAAGTTATTAAGATTAATAACTTTCCAATCAGCTATCATATTACAAAATATCTCTATCCAAGGGTTCACATCTAGGATGTCATCCCTTTATATTGTTAAGTCATTATTTTGATAAACAAAATAATTCCTTAACTCTTTATCAATTTGTCTTCATATTCTGTCCTGTCAACTTAACACTATCTTTATTAAAATTGTCATAACTTCTTCCATACATTCTGTACTAACTTGCGCTCTGAGGTGATTCCCCAATAGTCACCATAGTGTCTATGTTCAAGTGTGCAAGAACTGACCTTACTCCAATCAACATCACCAGTCAAAACTATCATTGGGTTCACTGGCAAAAACACAGTGTCTCATACTTAGACAATTTTGCATTGCGCTCTGACATACTAGCTCTCTGACCTATGTGATCTTCATGTAGATCATATGTTTTCATAATGACAACATCTATGTAACCAAATCAGCCAATTTTCCACTAGAAAGAGCCTTAGAAGTTATTGTGAAGACTTGGAAATTGATCTATCAGTGATTAGCAACACAATTGATCAGTTGCAAAAACCCTAACTCATCGTGTTGATTCAGAAGTCTTCAGATTATCTTAGTGAACACTTGGAAAGTGATAAATCAAGTAAGTGATGGACACTCCCATAGTATTTGATGTTGCAAAAAATAAAATATATGTGTTTAAAAAGCATCCATTTAAGTCTACCCAGATGACTTAGAGGGAGCATTCTCCCACACACCTATGGGCATTATGCATGTGGAAGACATTAGGGCTTACATCTACTATAAGAAGGAACCAGTAGAATTGGACAGGTTAAGGGCACACATGGAAACAATGTTAAAACTAGACAAAACCTTCCTAGATGAATATGTGAAGTGGAATGGCACCCCATAGTAGAGTATGCTATGGCATATGAATTCTATGAGACATAATGGATTAAAATAATTTTGAGCAGAATTCATGATGACCTATTTTGGATAGGTGATGTGCTGGTTAGAATTACCAATGACCTAATATATGAGATGATAGGGCTCCCAAAGATAGGTTTCATCATTCTAGTAGGCAAGGATGTCAAGAAAATTATTGAGCAAACATGTAAGTCAAGGAGTGATAGGCGCGGGATGACAATTGAGCCTATTGAGCAAGCTGACATCAAATTGATGTCCATGATACTTGGATGCAGGCTTCATCACACCAACAGGGTGAATAGTGTGTTTGTGGGAACAATTCTAGTAGCCATTGGACTTGTGAAGGAAGATGGGGAGTTCAATCTCTATGAGATCTTGTGCGCACAGTTGATTGATAACATCAAGGAAATCAAGTATGAAAAGATCAAGATATTTAGGTTTGGGTCTTTGATCATTTACATATACCTTCATATAGTTGGGAGAGTATCAGATTTGTATTTGGACAAGTCCATTCCAACCATGGCACAAATATCTTACAAGGAAACCATTGAAAGTACTTTGAGAGATTACATAACATTGGAGTTGAAGACCTTCAGGGTCAAGATGCAAATGAGGTACAAAATTCTAGAAAACATGGTTGAGAAATACAAGGATACTATTTGTTTTATGGTTGAAATAGATACAACATTCATGGAGGTAGTTGTACCTAGAACAAAGTGGATTCATCCACTTGGATATGAAGTAGAGGAACAAGTTTTAGAAGCATATGCTCAAGTATTGCTTTCAACTCCTACTGACCCTAATGAGCCAAGATGGGAACTTATGAGGAGAAGACAAGAGAGATAGATGCTAAACTAAATAGTGTAGCAACTAAGAGGAAAGCCTCTAAGATTATGTCTGAGATACTTAGAATTCATGGAGTAACACAAGAAGACCTAGACAAAGCAAGGGAAAAAAATATTGCTTTGGAAATTGAAAGCACATCCATAGTGGAAGCTAAGTCTGATGATCCTAAGATGAAAAAGGTAAAGATTGAGAAGACTAATGATCTAGAGGATAAACAGGGTAAAATTGATGATATTAGTCATGCACCCACTATTACAATTGATATTGAGTCCATAGATGCATCTCCTAAGATGCCCAAGAGGAGAAAATAAACCACCAAAAGTCACCCTTCAACTAGAGCCACAAGAAGCAAATTGAAAAATGTGTAGCCACCTCCGGAAGTAGGATTCATACCTAGTCTTCAAGTATTAAGGACTAGAGTAGTAGAAGAAGGAAGGCTAGATCAGATAGCCAAGTTTTATGACAAATATCATGAAATTGATAAGTTAGAGATTCATGAGATGCTGATCAAACACATGATAAAATTCAAGAAGATAGTTCTTGAATTGAAGACAGCTATCCCAGATAAGGTATGGGAGATTATGGATACCTTGAAGAGACAAGCCACTGAAGAAGACTTCAGAATCAGGGAACAAACACTTGATTTCAATCTTCCAGTATGTTCTGTTGAAGAAAAGACACTGTTATTGAATTTGGTGAAGCCACACTTAAGGACAAAGATGAGAACACTACACATTATGAACAAAGACTATGAGTTGATAACTAAGGAAGAAAAAGAAGCACCTAGTGAGAAAAAAAAAGAAGCAGAGACCACCAATATACCATTTATAGGTCCTTAGGATTCAGTGCCTATAGTAGAAACTCAAACAAAGGAAGATAAGTCTGCGCCTATGACAGATACACAAAAATATGATACAATCTTCATTGACAATGTAGAGATTGCAATGGCAGCCACAGACAATGACTTGGATAAGTTTGAGGAAGCTTTTGTGAGCACATAAGAAGCTGAAATGTTATGCAGAAACACACCTCCCATTCATCAAAAAGAAATATTGATTGATGATGAGAAAGAAGAAGAAAAGATGCAAGAAAAAGAAATAGAAAAAGAGGAAGAAAAGATAAAAGAAAGTCAGAAAAAGGATGAAATGTCAACCAAGGTGAAACAAGAAGTGATGGACAACACTTCTGATGCAGGAGCATCCTGGGTGTAAGAGCAATCTTGCATCACCCAAAAATATTTCTGTTTTTATATTCAATAAGGGCTATTTTGTGCAGAGCTGCTATTTATGGAAAGTTACTATTTTTGGTAATTTATGTATGTGCTTAGAATGATCTGATTTCTTTCTTGGAGGTTCATGTTGGTTATATAAGTCTGCCAATAAAGTTTCATTGCCAGATCAAGTGTATATTGGAAGATATTGAAGATTTTCGGTATTGGCAGCAGGGTACATAAACTTTGAACTCATTTTTGAAGGCTTTAGAGGCCCTGGATGAGGTCAAAAATTTGGGTGACAGGTGCTTGCACAGGTTAGGCCTTTAGAGCGCTTCGTGGTGTTTCCAAAATGGGGTTATAATAGCCGATCGGGTCAACTGGTGATGACTTATGGTCTTCGGAAGTTGGGCCACCTGAAATGGCAGAAAATAATTTTCTTCAAAATTTTTGTTCAGGTTTCAAAGGTTATCTTGAGCTGACTATGATGTAATAAAATGTAAAATAAAATAATTCTAAGTTTGGTCGGCCTTATTGGCTAAAATTCTGGAACCTTCCCAGGCGGTGGAAAGTTGCCTATACAAGGAAGGCTGTATTATTGTCTTAGGCAGTTCGGAATAGTTCTGGGTAGTAGATCTGGGTATTGATTCGAGGCTTTGTCCTACAGAATATTGTAAGGGAATGCCCATGTGGCTTTGCATATTGTAATTCTAAAAGTTTGTAATTCCACATTTGTGGAGATAATAAGAAGCCAATTTTCTGTTCTTGCATATTACCGTTGTTGTTTCTCTATTTCTGTTATGTGTTTGTGGTATTAAGGGGACACCCTTCATCAACTTCCATCACTCCTTCAGTAGCATTGTTGTCAATTTTGACACCTGACACATCTAGTTTGGACTCATGGAAAGAATAAGATCTAATAAAATTCAGCGTCTTAGCTATGGAAAAAGCCAAAGAAAAACAAGTGATGAGGAATCCCCTCCTGGTAGAATCAGTAAACATTTTGAACAATTTGTTGCCAGAGGACAAGAAAGTGTTAGAGATACTCTCTATTGATGATGTGAGTATAGTCATCTCACATTTCAAAAGCAATTTCTCAATCCTTGAAGAATCTACATCCCTAGTTGTAGAAGAAAAGTATCTAAAGAAGAGATTGAATGAATTGGTTAATAACTTTGCACTTGGCCTAAGCTCACTCGAGACTGGTCAAGCATCCCTAAAAGAATTTTCAAATCAAGGAAGAAGAATCATTGCAGGATGCATGGATCAAGATAAGCTTATTGATGCTCATTTCGAGAAAATAAAAGAGGCAGAAGCTATGATTGAGAAAGTAAAGAGTTCAGTGAAAGAAAAATCCACAAATGTAAACATGTGCAATAATGTCTAGCAAGGACAGATTGATAAAATTGAGAAGGCAAAAAAAGAGATGACATAGATAAGAGCTAGACAGACTAACTTGAGGAATGCTCTTGCACCCTCTTTAGAAATTCTTAATCAGAATATCAAGGAGATTGATGCCACCATGATGACCTATGACCAAGTTCCTTCCACAAACTTGAAGAAGATGGAGAAGCTTTAGTATGCATTATGCGCCCATCTCCAGATAGTAAACTCTTTGATCACTTTTTGGAAGAAGGAGATCCAGAACCTAAAGATAGCATATCCATATATTTTCCCTTAGTGAGTATATGTAGATACAATTTTTGAAAGACCTTTGTCATTAATGTCAAAGGGGGAGTTGTGTATAGAATATGGATCATAATATGTATAGGGAGATATTAGTATATGTATAGAAGACATAAGTTTTTTTGTATTAAGAATAGTTAGCAACTTGGCCATATTCCTTTGTTTCCATCAATGACAAAGGGGGAGATTGTTGGAAAGTTAGCTATATTGATGTATATGACCTGATATAGTGTTGTCATTATGGAAATAAAGTCATATAGTAGTTTGGAGTCGGTGCACTTGATGAGAAGATCATAAATCGGTTAAGTGTTGAAGACTGGACAGTGTACAGAGTTCCTACAGTTCAAAGCATCAACGCACATGCGTATGGCCGAGTTATGGTGTGCTCCATGGAATTTAAGTTAGTTAGACTATATTCATGCTTATTCTATGAGTGCATAATCAGATATGCAATGATGAGAAAGATATAGTCAAGTTGCACAGCCAGTGTGTGCCAATGAAGAATAGAGTAAGCAATCGACAGTTATCATTTTGAGTTGTGACTATATTCTAATGATGTAAGGGCTATGCAAGTATTTTAATTAGGTTTCCAACATGTATATATGTTTTATTGTAAACACAATTAAGCCAATTCATTTGGAAGCATTGTATGTAATAGATTTAAGGGCCGAACTAGTTGTTTATTTTGTATACACGTATAAATATAAGATGTGCCCATTGTATTTAGCATGGAAGTTAAAAGAGAGTTGTGTTGAGTAGAGAAGAAGTATGCAAAGATCCAATAAGATGTATTAGAGATTTTCAAGAGGTCAAAGCATCAGCACATCAAAGGAACTGATCTGACAAGTAGTGTCATAGTGACAGTTCATCTAGCAGATATAGTGTGTATCTAAGATCAGAAGGTTGTAGCCTTCACCACTTGAGTAGTGAGCTCTAGGACAGTGCATCCTCTCCCCTAATAGGGACTATTGTAAAACACTCCTAACAAGGTCTGACCCTTAAGAAGGTCTATTGTACTTAATGCATTGTAAAGCAACTCCTAACAAGGTTAAGGATCTTCTAACAAGGATCACAAAACACTAGTACAAAGTATTAGTGAGTGTCAATTCCCATCAGGATTTTTACTTATTTGTGTTTCCCCATAACCATATTGGTTTCATGTGTTGATTTCATGTTTCATGTTTAATTCAGTACTTAAGAATTTAAGTTCAGTATAAAGATTAAAGTAAAAAGATAAAATATAGTGCACACTAATTCATCCCCCCCCCCCTCTCAGTGTTCCCATTCCTAACAATATCTTCTAACAAGGATTAATATACTCTTAGTACATCATTTTTGGGTGCTAATTCCCACCCGGGTGTTTACCTTTAACAGGGTTTCCCCAAAACCAAAATATTGTGTTATTGTGTTGATATTCATTGTTTCTAATATTGATGAGATTAAAGTTTAAAGTTTAATATTCTGTTATACAATTGATTCATCCCCCCTCTCAATTTTATTATGGACTATTATTCCTAACAACATGATCATCGCTAACCAAAACTATAACATAGTATACTGTTATCCTGATTGTGTACTTAGTCATTTTCATGACTGTGACTCTAGTACCAAAAATCTCTATATACAATCACTCTAGCATAAGTTTTTCCATAAATGACAACCCTCAAGTGATCCTTGGTGCTCCAAAACATTACTTGCCAAAAATCTTTGGCATATCACTCATAAGAACTTGATCTAGTGCCTTTTCAGTGTCCTCTATTAATTCATCATATTTCCTTGCCATGATTTTCACCAATCTAACCTTGGTCCTCAATAAGGGTTTCAAATCATTAATTATCCTCTCCCTTTCTTGTATTGAGGCAATAGGTAACATGTCCTCAATAGCTTTGTTCCTTATGTTTTCATCTTCTAATTAGGCTGACTATTTTCTAATCTCTAGCTTGTTATACAGTTCCTTAGGGATACTCCCTTCTATCTCTAATAGATTCTTCTTAAAAGCCAATAGATACTTAATTATAGTGTTTTCAATGATTTCTTGGTTCTTAGAATCATATCTTTCATAATATCTATCTATTATCTTGAGATTTCCATCTTTTATTACTCTTTTCAGCAGCATTTTAAGGTCTAGTTTCCACAGAGTTTTTGGATCCCTTTGTGGTACTTTTTCTTATTCTTTCTCAATTACTTTTCCTTCTTTCTTCTTAATTTTTACTTCTACCTATTTTCCTTAGGACCGCTCTTTTTGGTAGATCTTGTAGATCTCCTAGGAATGTTCGTAGGTACACTTTATTCTATAGTCTTCTCATGTGTAGGAGATAAGTCAATTATGTTTGTTGTAGGATTAACTATTTTCTCTACCTTAGAAGGAATAGGTGCATCAATAGCCATGTTGGAAGATGCTTCTAACATCTTAGTTCTTATGTTCTTCAACTTCTCCCTAGTGATTCCTACCTTTGCAGTGATATCTTCAACAATTTTATTAATCTTTCTTTTCCTTTTTACTTTTTCCTGTTCTTCTCTTACTTTTTCAGACTTCTCCCTATATGTTCCCCATCTCTCCTTAGTAGGGTCTATTTATGTTGCCAGTACATTCTCTACTTGCATGGTTAGAATCTTAGAACTGACTTTATACCCCATAGGGTAACACCATTTCTTCCTCGATTCCATTGCCTCAAAGCACACACAATCAGTTCCAACCATGAAATAGATAGTGTCCTTATACTTTTCAACTAGGTCTTTGGGTATCATATACCTTTCTTCATCTATCTCTATATGATTTTAGTCATAGAAAATAACTCTTCATCTACCCAATTCTTATCTTGTATTCGATATCTCTCAAAGATTTGAATCCTAGTAGGTACATTATCTTTCCATGCCCTAGGGTGCATGCTAGGGAATTTGTGAACAATATGAATGTACATATGAACCAAAATAATGATCCAAACCTAAATGCCTTAGTCTTATCTTTCATAATAACCTTTACATTCTCTAGAAACTATTGTACAAGAACTTTGCAAAGGTTTTACTTCTTTTTTTCTTTGACCATTCTATAAGCCATCATAATGAATCCAACTGATACAGAGTTAGGTCTACTTCTATAAAACAATTTATAACCCAATATGATTGCCACCAATATTACATCTTGCTGGTAGATATTATTAACTGTCATTTATCTCTTGTCCCACTTTGAATGTGTTAGGGTTTCCACCTATTTCCTTATATTCTATTCTGCTACAGGAAGGGCTCCATCATTATCTAAACCTATTATTTCATGAATCATATGTGCACATATCTTCACTATTTTTTCTCCAATCCATATGAACTGATCATCGATTCTACTAAGAATTATCTTAAACCATTCTTTTTTAGTGAATTCCACTAGTAGGGTTAGCTTGATGGTAGATTGATTATCTAGGTGCTTAAACTCTTCTACCATTGATCCATCTACTTCTTTCATTTCATCCAATTCATTATAGATGTTTACATCTCCTGTGATTTCATACTTGCAGTGTATATATGTTGTAATGTCCTCTACGTGTAATATGCCAATAGGGGTTTGTGAAAATGCTCCTTCCGAGTTATCCTCACAAGACTTAAATGGATGTCTCTTAAACTTATACCTAGGTCTATCCATAACATCAAATATTACTAGTGCATCCATAGCTTTTTGAATGAGTATAAGTATAAATACCTTTAACAGGCTAGAATTTGGAACTTTTCTTCACGCGATCACACAATCTCTTTGCTAGATGACTGAAATGCTTCACAAGTGTGCTCTCCTTAGTCACTTATAATCAAATGGTGTATAAAAGGGATGTTTCAAGCCCTTTTATCCTTTGCAAGTTGAGTAACTACATTAATCACAAGTAGCTCAACTTTGGATGTTGTTCAGTAAACACAAAAATCATGAACATGGAAAATGAATCTCCAAGTGTTGTTCTCTCAACCACACACTCCATAGTATCTATACATACTATACCTAAGCTGACATGATCTTACTTCACATAATTAGGGGCTGGATATATTTTTTTATCTTCATCCAATGCTCTCCCTAAGGCCATGTGGTCTTCTAGGTCGATGTCTAAAATAATTCATCATGCGAAGACACAATATCATCTACTATCTCTCCCTGAACCAATGCCTTATTGAACTCTTTAACCTTCCATATCTTGTCATTCTCTTTTCTTTCTGATTTCTTGAAATGATTCTCAAACTCATTCATGTACTCATTAAGATTCTTACCAGTGTCACTAACATTCTTCTTTATAACCTCAGGAGGTGGTCCTCTTGGTTCTCTTGGTCCTCTTATGTTTTCCTCTCCATTGTATCTACAAAACTTTTCTATGTGTCCAAAGTTGTTGCATTTGTAACATGTAGGAGGTCTCCTTATATCCTGATTTACTTGAAGCTTAAAATACCTTGCAGTATGCCCAAAATTATTGCATTTGTGGCATGTGATCTTGGCTACTAACTCTTCTCTGACATAATCTTGTTTATACCTAGACTGATATGGTTTTCTACAATTTACTTTCTTGTGTCCATAATCATAACAGTTATAATAGTAGTTGGTAAAGGATTTAGAGGTACCTTTACTTCTACAATCTCTTTTCATGTGTCCAACTTTGTTGCATCCAAAGCATCTACCTTTGAAAGGTATGATCTATTCTTTAGGTTCTTCATGAGTAGTTCTTTCTTCAGTCTTCACTTTATTTGCTTCTTCATTGGTCTTAGAACATTCTACTTTATTGAATCCAAGTCCATTCATATCTCATTTAGGTTTTTGTCTCACTCTTTGCTCATCAATTTTATCACTGGTCATGTGCAACTTCTCAATATGCAATTTGGATTGAGTGAGTTCTCCTTTTATGATCTAATTTCACTTCTCCAACTCCTGACACTTATCCTTGTAGTGATCAAGTTCAGTCTTCATTTGTCCTATCTTCTCATTTGCTTCTTTTAGCAACTCTTCAACTTTGTATCTTGCATCATTTTCATGTTGAATCTCTTTAATCATCAAAAGATTGATTTTTTCTTTTTCTTGCTCCATCTTCTTTACTTGATCTGATGTATCATTATCTGAATCTTCTTTGATCTAATCCATAAGGTCTTGTTTCTAACTTCTTGAAGTTTCAAGATGTTCCTTTAGTTTCCTGATGAAACCTTCTTCTCTTCTCAATTTGAATTTCAATACGCCCTTCTCATCCTTCTCTTTATCCAATCATCAAGTGCTGCATCAAAGTTCTCTTGCAAAATTTCCAAATCCATTATGATCTCCCTTAAGTTATTAGGCTTTCTCTCCAAGTCCCAATAGCTCTGATACCAATTGTTAGGATTAGGTAATACTAAGAGGGGGGTGAATCAGTATTACTGCACTTTAATTTAAACTTCAACCAATTGAAAATAAACCATAACAGTGCTAAAATAAAAAGAACATAAATGCACAACACATTACTCATGACACCATGATTTTTTTTTGAGGAAACCATGGCCAAGGGAAAACCCCAGTGGGGATGGTACCCACAACTATGCACTAAAATATTATATCCCTATTAGGAGCTGATTTTTACATAGTACATTTCCTTGTTAGAGGAATACAAAACCTTTTTAGGGGATACAAACACCTGTTTAAAGGTGGTAAGCACACAACTCTTACAATCAAAAATTGTCTTAAAGAGTTCTCCAAAAATGAACAATACAAGCACTTCATTTGCTTAGATAGTTCCAATTATAGCTCTATCATATACTGATCTTGCATCTTCTCTCTTCTTCTCAGATTCACATCATCACATCATCATCACATACTCTACAATATTACATCTCACTTTCACAAAATATTCTATACTTATACAAAATATG
Source organism: Chamaecyparis obtusa (assembly GCA_027943335.1). Lineage (NCBI taxonomy): Eukaryota > Viridiplantae > Streptophyta > Pinopsida > Cupressales > Cupressaceae > Chamaecyparis > Chamaecyparis obtusa. The sequence continues at coordinate 2,412,833 of BSBK01001817.1, read as the reverse complement.
CCATCCAGTCTGCTCTCAAAATACTTCACAAAACATAATAAAAACTTATGCAAATGTTAAACATAGAGTCAGCGATCATATATTACCAAAGTTTTGGAAATATAAAAATCCTATCTAACTTAGCACATTTCCGTGTCCATTAACCTTGCCTTAATCTTTGCAACTACTTATGTGCCATGTTACATTGATTCTTTGTCTTCGCATAGCTTCACAACACCGTATCTCAGTGATCTGATCACCAAAACACATTCGAGCTTAATTGAAGGTCCTATATATCCCAAAATATCTTCTACTAACTTCACAAGCCATAATACCCCATAAATGATCATCGCTAACCAAAACTGTAATACAATATACTATTATCCTGATTGTGTACTTAGTCATTTTCATGACTCTGACTCCAGTACCAAAAATCTTTGCATGCGATCACTCTAGCATAAGTGTTGCCATAAATGACAACCCTCAAGTGATACCTAGTGCTCCAAAACATTAATTGGCAATAATTAGATTACTTAGGTGAGTATTAAGTATAGTAAACATAAAGTATTCAATTTTTTATTATAAAAATATTAATTAGAAATAAAGTTTTGAATATCTAATTAATTATAAATATGATAATTTAATGGTCATTTACACTTATTTGACCTCATTTAGTTAAATTTAGAATTGATTTAACTTTGTTTATTATTATAATTGCTTGTAATTATTGTGATTTGATATTTAATAACCAAGTATTCAAAAAGAAAAATGAGTTTTAAAATCTATAAATTAATAATCTTTCCTTTTGTATATTAGTTTAGTTGTAAAATTTTAAATTATAACAATAAAATTACTTGAAAGCTTTTGATAATAGTGCTACCATATGATAAATAATTTTGATCTCTACATCTTCTGAGTTTTCCTACCTATTTTTTTAAATTTCTTCCAGCCATGGTGATGAGTCCTGGGAGGACTCTGCCTCCCTGTAGTCTAAGCCCCTTGCTATGGATAAAATTCCCTCTAGAGTGATACATGGGGTGTCTAATGTTGCCTTGTTAGGGGAAAAATCTTCTGAGATTTCTACAGAGATAGCTACCAATTCCAATGGTGTTGGGGCCTCCTCTAACATCAATCTTGATTCTTCTACTAGTGGGCCCCCCAAGATGGATTGGAAGGGTTCCCTTGTTGGTATGCATAATAATTCTATCAAATCCCTCAACTCCTTCCTCCCTGAGGTTTCTAATTTGGAAGAAGGAATTAAGATCTGTCTTCTGGATTTTGTGATGGATAAGATCATCTCAATGATGCATTTTTCTCTACTTGGAATTTTCTTTCCTTTAGATCCACCATTAATATGGTTCAAAAGTGGACTAGGGATAGATATAATCTCAAGGGTAGCATCAACGTCTCTACTTTGTCTGGGAGATTTTTCCTCTTTAGGTTTATGTTGGTTGAAGATCTCATTTTTCTTTTTCTAGTGTCTTGGCTTATGGAAAATATTCCCTTGCCTTGGCCAACTAGAATCATGGTTTTGACCCCTTTGTGGAGTTAAATAGAATGGCCCTAGTTTGCATCTTTTTTCTTAGCCTCCCAATTGTGTTCTAGGATGAAAAGATCTTATGGACAAGATTGGAGACTCTTTTGGTCAATATGTGACTGTGGATACCATCACTCTTGCTAAGACAAGGTTATTTTTCACTCCCATTTGTGTGATTGTTTCTATCAATATAGAACTCCCCAACTTTATTTCCCTAAAGTCTAAATGGCACAAATGGACTCATGTGTTATTCTATGAGAATGCTTCCCTCTATTGCCAAAGGTGTTCTAGGTTTGGCCACACTATTGCTGAGTGTAAAGCTCCTCCTCCTAAGGACTTCAAGTTAATAGATAAATGCTCCTCCCCATCAATAGTGGGTAATACTTAGGAGGACTCTAAGGAAAGTGGAAAACCCACCTCTGATGGGTTTGAAGATTACCCCTTCATCAAGGATGTGTCTTATTTACTAAAATTCCCATGCCCTATTTTTGAAGTGGGAAGGACTTTAAACATGAAGTCTTTTCCCCTAGCTTCTCTTGAGGATGGGGAAATACCTCCTCTCCTTTAGGAAAATGGCCTTTCCCCTATTTTTTTCAATCCCATTTTGTTGGTGGGTGTGAAGGATCATATTTTCCCCTCCCCTACTATTGTTCCTAATAACTATACACATGATAATTCTATTGCAGTTGTTACTAAGGTCTCTCAGAGCTATGATCCTCCTGGTGGTGTCTCTCTCTTGGTAGAGAATCCATTGGTCTCCCCTAGACCTAGTACAAGTCAACCGATAATTGAGGTTGTGGTTGTTGAAGTCACCAAGTCAGTCATTTCTACTCCTAATTGAAAATTTACCCCACATGACTAGAATGAGGATAAGGAAGAATGGAAGACCTAAAAAAGGAAAACCAGAAACAAGAATGTTGATGTGGTTTCAAAAAATAGAATGGGAATACCTTTTGAAAGATAGGAAATAATTAAAGCTACCACAAGGGATATTTCCAATGGGAGGCAATCTACCCTAGAATCTACTCAACACATTAAAAGATGTTCCTCTCTTGGAATATGAGGGGACTCAATAGTCCCCAAAATAAATTTTCTTTATAACAATGTATCTCTAATCACAAGTTGGATGTCCTTTTGATTCAAGAAGTGAAAATGAATTATCAAGATTTCTCCTTTTTTTTCTAGTAGAATTTGTTTGGGGCCTTAATTTTACTATAGTAAAGAAGATGGTGCCTCTGGATGAATTGCCACTATGTGGGATCCTAAAAATATTGTTGGGGAAGCCTTTGTTTTCTCTCATTCCTACCTTCCTATCACTTTAAAATTGGATAACCTATCCTGGCATCTTTTCAACATTTATACCCCTAATTCTAGGGGAGGTAGAAAGGATCTTTGGGATGGGATCCTTTCTCTCTTTCTACCTCACATAAATACTTTGTATATGATGGTTGATTATTTTAATTCACCTCTCTTCTCCTCTTATAAATTGGGTGGTTTGGGTGGCTACACTGATAGCATAAATAACTTCCCTTACTTTATCATAAATTCCAACCTTCTTGACTTGGACTTCAAAGGCCCCCCTTTTAGTTGGTCCAACAACAAGAAAGAGAATCTTTTCATTTTTAAGTCAGATTCAATAGAGTCCTTTCCTCTTCTAGCTAGGACTTAGGATGCAATCCTTCTCTTTCCTCCCTCTCCAAAATGGTTTCTGATCACAACCCCATCTTTCTTCAGTAGTCTCATAAGCCCTTCTCTAGTCTGCACCCTTTTTGCTTTAAGATCATATGGACCTCCCACGCTAGCTTTTTAGATTGTATTCCTCACTAGTAGAATACTTTGATTAAAGGCTCTATAATGCAAATAATCTCCCATAAGATGAATATCATTAAAAGGGAAGTCAAAGGTTGGTTCAAGTCCTCTTTTGTAGACATTTTTAAACAAAAAAGTAAATTGAAACCAAGCTTTCCAATTTCCAAAGTTCAATGGCTAATAGAGACCTTTCCAATGGCCTTCACAATGAGGAGGAAAAGTGGAGGAAAAAGTGGAAAGATGACCTCAGTAAAGAGGAAATGTATTGGAAACAGAGGTATATAATCATGTGGTTGAAAGAGGGAGACTACAATACCTCTTTTTTCACAAAATTTCTAGTACTCATAAAAAATAAATACAATCACCTACCTCCTTAATGATGATAATTGGCTAATCATCGATGAAGGAAAAATTGGTGAAATTGAAACTAACTAATTTAAACATACCTTTAATGAGAAAATGGTGACTAATCCTTTCATCTAGGAAAAAATATTAGTCTACCTACCTACTGTGGTTGATGAAGTTGATAATAACATCCTTATAGCCCCTATAACTAATGAGGAGGTTATAAATTTAGTTTTTTCTATGAATTCCTACAAATCCCCTGGTCTAGATGGCTTCCCTTTGACTTTCTTTTAGGAATTATGGGACATTGTCAAATTTGATGTTATCAGGGCTACTTGGGACCTCTTCAAAATATGGAAGCTATTGAAGAAGCTGAATAAAAATTTAATTTCCCTTGTTCCTAAAATATCTTAACCAAAGTCTATGATTGAATTTAGACTGATAAGCCTTTGTAACGCTATCTATAATATATTTTCTAAGGTCTTCGTTAATAAACTGAATCCTCTATTGGATATGCACATTAGTGGTAGTCAAAAGGGATTCATTCCCGGTAGATAGATCCCTGACATTCACAACATGCTACCTATGAAATAATTCACTCAATGGATAAAAGTTTTAACCAAGGTATGGCCCTTAAACTTGATATTTCTAAGGCTTATGATAGGGTCAATTAGAAATTTCTTTACAAAATGCTTTCCAAATTTGGCTTCATTAACAAACTAATTTTTGTGGTTAAGACTTGTGTTGAGACTATTTAGTACTTTTTATTTTTCAATGGGGTTTCTTTGGGTTTCTTTCCTACTAGTAAGGGCCTCATGTAGGGAGATCCTCTATCTCCTTATTTTTTTATCTTACTTGCAAGGGTTCTTAGTAGAAATTGTATGAACCTTTCCTCTACTAGCCGTATTCAAGGTATCAGACATACTTACTCTCTACTTCCTTTTTTCTTAAAGAAATTTTTTGATGACACCTTCCTATTCAGGAGATCATCTTTTGTGGAAGTTGTAATGTCCCCACTAGGGAACCCATAAGGAATCAGGGAAGAATTTTGTTATTTTTTAACATTATCAACATCTCATTGATTACATCTCTAAATGAACATTTTCTTAAAGGTTCCCTTATTTAATTTTACCAATATTAAAACCATTGCATTCCATTAACTAAATGATTGGATTCATTTTCTTTTCTTCTACTTTGAACTCTTTAGAAATTAAAAGAAAGAGAAGATCATATTGTTTCAATCCTAACTAAATGAATATATCCTTTACTTTTCATTCCATTCCCAATTCTTCCTATCTACACATTGAATAAATAGCCTTTATAAAATATAATCAATATTTTCACATTAGAGATCTTATTTTCCATTTCAATCATGAGAGAGATAAGATAGAGAATACAAAGATTACATTTATTTGATACAACTTTTGAATCTTAAATAAGCATACCTTGAAAACCCCTAAATCTATCCCTCCTTGATTACATTGCCTTTTCTTTTCAATTTCAATTATGATTACAATTACATAAAATGGCCTAAAGGCTTACAAAGAGATGATGCAGGGGCATCCAAGGTTAAGGCGGGGCATTCTATGTCCTCAGTGAAACTACATGGAGTGTTTGTATTTTGGCTAGTGTTACTCAGTTGCAGCCTTGACCGATGGTCTCGGTCATTGAAGGAAGCTCAGTTACTAAAGGAACTTGGTAGTCTCTCATGCTTGGTGAAATTATTGCTTGGTCATGCCTATGGTGCTCAGTTGACATTGGTGCTCGGCGATGCCTAGCGTGCTCAGTTAATTCACTATTGCTCGGTAGTTCTAGCTTGCTGATTGGAGTTTTGTGTGATTTTTTGAGCCGACTTGGTGCATTTAATTATTGGTATCGATTTTCTTAGGCCGACATGCAGAATTAAATTTTTTTATGCATTTGTAAGCTAACTTTTATGGCATTTAATTATTTGTTGGGGGGAGTTAGTGGTTTCATCCAGCTGACTTGTGGTTGATGACTAGTATTTATAGGATGTTTGGGTATATGTTTAGGGAGGAGAGATTAGAAGGAGATGATCAAGAGATCAGAGGATCATTAGGAGATCATAGAGTTTCATGACCTGGAAGACTTAGTGAGTCAGATCTGAGGTTTTGAAAGATGAAGTTGGTGAAGTTGTGGAAGAGAGCTTGCATGATCTTGCAGATCAAATTGTTATCTGATAGTTGTTTGTAGCAGAGCTAGTGGTTGCACACTTGGAGACAAGGGGATTTTTTGGAGGCTTGCAAGCTCAAGTTTAGATCTGCCTTAGGGTTTCCATCAGCTTCTGATTGTCTTCAGACCTGAACTAGCTGAGATTGTATTGGATTTGGTTGTGGATCTTGAAGAATTATTTCATTTTGTAATTGGCCCTAACCCAGAAGGCCTTACAGTCAGGCATGTTAATGAAAATTACTTGAAACATTTATGGTGTTGTTTATTGTGTTGAGTATTCCACTATGTAATTCTTTTGGCTACAAGGTTTGGACTATCCTTCATTAGATCCACCATCCTTGACTTCATAAACATATCTTTACATTCTTGCATTGAAACAACAAATGGTACATGGTACAAAATGAGAATTCTTTATCACTACATAAATATGAATCAAATGCAAGCCACGAACCATGAATAGTACCTTGAAAGAGATTTACCACCCAACCATGTGAAACTGGTGAAGTTCCACCCTCATTCTAGGAGATAGAACCAAGGTAATCATAAGGCCTAGAGAAACCTCAGGTAATACAAACCATTCACTTAAAATAAAAGACATAAACAATATATCATGATAATATTCACAAAGGTTAGATTTCTAGCATACCATCTAGGTGAGTGTCATCACATAGCCTGTAGATTGGGACCCACCCTGGAAACCATGTAACCCCGGTCCCCTTTTTATGTGAAGGATCCACCCTAGTAGTTATCCATGGTCCTGGTACTCCAATAGGTCTATGTGTCTTACATTACATATCTTTTATTATCTTTTGAAACCCCCCTTTCCCAAGTTAAATATTAAAGTTATCACTTGATTACAAACTCACCTATAGGATCATCTAGAAACCACTTTGGGTTCCAACACCTATGGTGATCCACTCACCTAGGGTGCCTAGTCCCCTACCAAAACATAAGCCAAAATAATAATAATACACTTCAAATGGTCTGATTTATAGCTCTAGGGAACTCTCATGTGCTCTTGGGCCCTCAGGATGAGTCCTAGCCTTATCACATGTAAAAATAATTTCATGGAAAGAATGTTAAGTAAAATAAACCTTATAAAAAACATAAAAATACATCCTAGGAATGTAATTGACATTCATAGGTGTGAAAAGATGCAGACCAATCTCAGGAGCCAAATGCAGGAGTCATAGACCAAACCCCAAGCCCAAAAATGGCCATATTGGAACCCTAGGACTTCAAAAGTCCCATATGAGTATCCATATATACCTATATGATTAAATAGGTTAAGGGTTGTTTTCTCGTATGACAACTGCCATAAAAGTTCACAGAATTGCCCAAAAATGAAATTATAGCTAGAATGAAGTATGGAGGGTTCCTAAGAAAGGTTCCCTAAGCTATACTTGATTCAAGTACCTCATTACTGAATCTACAACTCCTCTCCATCTCATCATATATCCCAAACACAAAGAAAAAATCAATAAACTTGGAAACTAAAACTAAAATCTCTATGTCTCCCAGGAAAGAGAAACTCCCTACAGATCTTCCTAAACATTCCTAACATTCCATAAAATTCCCTAAAATTCCCTAAGCCACACATAAATAGACAAATACACCAAATTATAGTCATATAATCAATAATAAACTTTCTAGGGAGAGATTTGATAAGGAAATCTAATAGACATATTTATTAAAACTTCCCATATGCAATATTCTTTTACAACCAAATAAACAATCTAATAATTCATGTAACCATAGTAGTTCAAAATCCATAAGAACATACTAAATATTCAATATACACACACATAAAGACAACACATAAGAAAGAAGGTGATTCTTCCTAGTTCCATATCCTACATGGAGTCATGCGGAGAATCCCTTCCAAGGTTCAGCACACCACAACAAATCTCTTTCAAGCTTTGAGAAGTGCATGCCCTATGGAAAAGTCTACCCTAATCCTTTTGAAGCCAATCTTCCTCCCTTCTCTGTAAATCTCCCAAAAACCCCTCACTAAACTAGAATGATGAATGCAAATATGGAAAACCTCAAAATAATTACTTCCATAAAATCTCCTAAATTTCTCCCCAACTCCTCATACTCCAATAATTTAATGAAAAAATATATGGTTAGAGGAGTTTATTTATGGGAAGAAACTAATCCAACTACTATAGTTGGTTGTAAATAAATTAAAAAATCCTCGTAAACAACTTAAATACTTTTAGTATTTTTATTAACTTATCCTTCTAAAGAAGACCATAACTAGGTAAGGAACACAAGAATTCTCAAATAACTCACATAAGAAAATTGGAAATAAACTAGCCTAACTCCTAGGAGGTCTCGTGTTCAAAAATCCTAGGTAGATAGTTTTACCAAAAATAGGTTTATTTTATTTATTATTATTTTTATTTAATAACCATTATTTAAATATAAAAGTACTATTATACTTGCTAGTAAAACACATAGTTCATAATATTTATATATGCATAGGTATATATGTGTGCACCCATATATACATATACATATATAGTATATATCCAATTTATATTACAAATAGAAATGCACATATATATAAAAGATAAATCCAAACTTAAAACATAAATCTCAATTCATAAAAAAAAAACATAACACTATTCACAAACCCCCAACTAAGGTGACCTCCTAAATAGGAATCTAAGTCAATAGGAATTCCTTGAGATTAACTCGGTAAAATCTCCACACAACAACAATTCAAGGATTTTGAAGGCACACTCAGACCTGTGTAGCTAGGTGGAGTCAATGCATGGTACCTGCATCCTGCAACACCAACCGAGTACACCAACATGTGTGTGTGTGTGTGTGTATATATATATGCAAAAACAATGGAAAACAAGGAGGGAGAGTGCAACATCATGTGGGTCTCCCATAGGAGTAGCTACAACTGCCTCTCATCGTCCTCCAAGCACATCAGATAGTGTAATCACAAAGCATAGTGGGATTAGTAGGGTTAGCTCCATAATAACTATAATTCTATAATATAAAAAAAAATGAATCATTTTCACAAATAGTATATTCCTACACATATATACATCATCTCATGGCAATTCATTTATTATTTCCATAAGATAATTCTATTAACCAAATATATGCTCAAAATTTCCCATCATGAAATTAAAATAAACAAAACATATAATCCAAATTAATAAGGTAATGATCATGTCAATCTAAAACATGAAAGTAATGGGGTGGGCATTACTGAAGCTAAGGAATGGAAAAGTATTTTACAAGATTATGCTTGTGCTTCTAGCCAATGCATCAACTACCAAAAATAAATATTTACTTCTTCAATACTAAGGATGACCTCACATCTAAAATTAGAGGTATTTTGGGTTGTTAGAGTGCCAACCTCCTAGATACTTACATAGGCATCCCCTTCACTTTTAAGGAGGTTACCCCCACCTTCTATAATGGAATCTTTGAAAGGATATAGAAAAATAATTATGGTTTGGAAAGGAAAACTTCTCAGTAATGTTGGTAAACTTCAATTTCTCACTGCTTGCCTCCAAGGTATTCATGTGTATTTTCTCTCCATCTTTAAAATATCCGGCACCATGGATGATAAAATTGAAAGAATTGGGAATATTTTTTTATCAATTGGTGTGTAGGAAAAGAAAATAATGGTTTTGATCAATTGGGACATGATTTTCCTCCCAAAATATTAAGGGGTTCTGAGTGTGAGAAAAATTACTAGCCCAAACAAAGTACTCATTGCTAAGATGGGATGGAACCTTGTTGGTAAATAAGATAGGTTTAATATTATGAAAGCCAAGTACCTCAATCATGATTTATTCCACTAGCTCCTTGGTTCGAATGGTCTCCCAATGAGGTCCAAAATTTGGAATAGTTTCATCAAGTGCAAACCACTGGATAAGGAAGGGCTCAAATGACATATTGGAAATGGGTGGACAATTAGATTTTGGGATGATAAATGGATGGGGGAAAAGCCTCTTGTAGCCACTAATTATGATGTTCTCATGAGACATGCAAAAGGGGTTATGGGTCTCTTTATTGTTGATTACTTTACCCCTATGGGTGGATGGAAAAATCTTCTGCAACACTTTAATGACAGACCTGACCTACTCCCTCTATTCTCAGATCTTCAACATCTTTTTTCTTAGATTAGACTACCCCTTTTCACTAGGGAGGATTGGTTTTTCTGGACCTTCCAAACCTCTAGATCCTTCTCTATTAAATCCACATACCTTTCACTTCTCAGGTTCAATGATGACCCCAATAGCTAGCAGCGAGTCTCAAATGCCCAACTCATCCCCAAAATTAATTTTTCTCGTGGGCTTCCATACATGGTAAAATCCTTACCCTGAATAACCTTCAGAATCATGGCTTCCAATTTTCAAACCATTGATATCTTTGCAAGCAGTATACTGAAACTATTTCTCATTTTTTCATTCACTACAAGTTCACTTCATATGTCAAGCAACACATTCTCTAAAGAATTAACATTTACTGGGTATTTTAAAGTGACATTTATAAATTTAATATAGATTGAAAAAGCTCTTACCACCATCCCCTTATCAAACAATTATGGTTGTAGTTCCCTTTTCATGTTTTCTAGTGTTTGTAGAAAGGAAGGAACAATATGGTGTTTCATGATAAGGAGAAATCAGTTGATGAAGTGTTGTTTGTCCTTTAAAAACTCCTTCAAGAAAATCTCTCTATTAGTAAATGGGAAATTCCCTCCAAGCCTCCTTCATAGTGGGAATCCTTATTGGATTCATCCTAAAATTTCCTGGAGGATTCTAAGAAGTTTGATAATTCCTAAAATATTGCACATGATAATACTTTTTGGAAACCCCCTATCTTCACTTGGTGTAATATTCACTTTGATCATGCTTTTATGAATGCTCTGGCTATTGGGGGTGGTATCATTAGAAATCACATTGGTTCACTCATTGTTTCTTATACGGGTCACTTACGGAACTCTACAAGTAACTAGGATAAAGGTATGGCTCTACTCTAGGGTATCAAGTTTTCCCTCTCTATTGGCATTCACACTCTTATAATTGAGGGGTATTCTTAGTTAATTATTGATACTACCAAAGGGAATTCTCTCTAGGTTGGTCTATTCAAGGTATTATAAATGACATTTGTGGCCTTCTCAATAGTTTTGATAATTTCAACATACAACACCTCCATAGAGAATGTAACACTATTTTTTACCATGTTTCCTCTATTGGGCTAGATATTGCTAGAATTAATTGTTGGAAAAAGGAGAGTTCCCTCCCTCTTTGGACTATTTCTTTCATGAGAAAGGAAACCCCTCTCTAGTTATGATGATGTGATGGTCTATGCTTCAGGCCCTATTAGAGCTTCTTGGTGGGATCTTGGTTTACTATCCATTGGTGTTTTTCCTTAAGTTCAATTTAAATTGGCCACATGGGAGATTTTTGGGCTTATGTGTCACCATTATTTATCATCATAATTTTTCAAGGTGTAGGTTTCATAATTTTTTGCACCACTCTGGTTTTGATGGGATTGTGGACAAGATGGAGAAATGTGCTAAAACCATTACCATTCTTGAAATTTTTTATCTCCTCTATAACTTTCTATTTGGGAGACCTTTCACATGAGAAAGCTGGTAAAATTAGGTTGGGATTTGATATAGATTGGATTTGCATTAATTTCTTTCATTATTTTAATTTCCTCTAACTTTTTATGATCATTCACTTCAAAATTCCTTTCTTGGGGTTTTCTCGTACAAAATATTTGTGATTTTTGTGATCCCTATTCTCTACAATCTATTTAATTTCCTCTGCTTTAATATGGTTGGTGAGTATTTATGTGTGGAGCCTAATAAATGTGATGAATGGAAAAATGATGGAATAGTTTTCCATATCTATGAGGAGGGTGGAATTTCCCAATTTAGGGAGCTTATGAAGGGCCATGGTGAAATTCTATCTAAGTAGTTTGTTAGTTCTTGGGATGCAAGAAGGGTTACCATGGGCATAATTTTGTTTAAGGTTAATGAATATGTGATCAAAAAGCTACATGCCTTTCCACTGAGGGTTGTAAATGGAAAAAACTACTAAGGTCTCTAATACTTTGAGCCTCTACCAATTCTTCTATGTTGGAGAATAACCTATTAAGCTCAGAGGGGGCTTCAATTGTAAACAATTACCTAAGCCTTAGGACCATGTTTTCCTTGTGGTTATGAGGTATTTCACACTGGAGGTTAGATATATTGTACTACTACTACCACCTCCCTTTCTTGAATCTTTTTTAGGAACCACATTTCTATTCTTATTCTTTTTTAGCTCTTGCATTATTTTGAAAATATTGTCAAATATGTGGTTGAGGCTAAGATCCATGGGAAGAAATTTATCATCCTCCACCAATGCCTTATGTTCCACTTTTACCACTTTTACTTGGTCCTTTTTCCTCCCCGTCAAATCATTTTTGAAGAGGTTCCTGAGTCTTCAACCCTACCCTTGGATATCCCTATTGGAACTCCTGGCCCTATTCATAAACAAAAAAAACCTACTCTTAAAGACCAATGGGAATACCTCCCCTGACTCCTCCAAGAGTAAGAAAGAAAAATTTAACAATATTTCTAATCCTCCCATTAAAACCAAGCCCAAGTCTTCTAAAAGAGTCAAATTACAAATTTATTGAGATGTCAAGATCACTAAGGAGACAAGTACCCCTTGTAGGTCCACCCGTCTCAATGGAAAACCTAAAAAGAAATTATGGAAGAGGTCTCAGACTCAAACAATGTGGAGTCTAAGGATATTAGTGGGGATAATGCTTTTAATACTACCTCAGATAGAAACCTAACCCATGTCTCAACCATCTTCAAGTCAGACCTTGGAGAGCCTCCCCATGACAAGTAAGAGACTAAAATGGTTCCTGCAGATGATGTTAAAGGAAATGCCCCGCTAAAGGATGACACATGTAATACTGTCTCATCTTCATGGGAGGTTGATTTTTTGAGTAAGAGAATGGTGGAGGTGAATAAAAATATTGTGTTGGTAGATGGGAAGTTTACAGAGGTGGATGTTAAACTGTATAATGTATGTCATTTTGCACTGAAGGTGATGCATATCTTGGCTACCACTTTGTGCTTGATGCAAGCTAACATTAGAAACTATACTAAGGATGTTGAAGATCATAAGGATCTCTTCCACTTCTTCATGGAAGATTGGGTAGTGATGATGCTTACCAGTGAATGGAAGAAGAGAAAGAACTAGGGCTTGGCCCTTCCTCTAGTTTTTTATTTTTCTTCATCTTGTCCTTGTGGATGTTTACTTAGGCTTCACTAGTTTAATCGAGATATATACTCTTTTTAATCTTGGTTATGATCAAGAGGCATATGTTTTAAATTCATTTAACTATTGTGAGGAACACTATGATGGACTCTATTATTTTTTGGATCGATATTATTAGGGGTATTATTACTATTCTAGTTTTCATGCACTGCATCAATTATAGTTTAGTTGTTTCTTCTATGTTCCTTCTTTTGGTTTCTTATAGTGATGTGAGGGTTCTTACCAATGTTTACTATTGGATGGTTAATGATCTAATCATGATAATCTATTGAGGTTGTCCTTGTGCTAACAATGTCACTCTCTTGTCTCTCACCCTTGTGAATGGTTGTATAGGGTCAACACCCTTGTTTTGCTACATTGTACTTTAACTAAAACAATAAAATCACATGATTATAATAGAAATAAATAAGTGGTTTTGAAATAAGTTAAGTGACATAATTAAATTATTTATAAATATAATATTTAATTATATAATTTAGTAAATTTTAAGTAGTATAGGTTTTGAAAGCTAACCCCTACTAACTTAACTAGAATAATTTTTAATTATTAAATATCAATTTGATCATTACAATGAATTAGCAGATTTGTAAACACTAATAATAATTATAATATATTTTTATTTTTCTCATAAAACTTTCTTAAAATTATAAAATAACAATATTATATATATAATTAAATAATTAATTTTATTATGAAGTTATATTCCTAATCAAGTAGAATATGAGGCCCCACTTATAGATAGACATAAATCATCAAATTTTGATGTTGATTTTCTATTGATAATAGGTTTTGATTAATCTTGTAAATGGTTTGATATAAGTAAGTTCATATTATGTCGACTACAATACTATGTTGTGTTGGAAATAGGAAATATTGAGAGGGGGGGGGGGGGGGTGAATCAATATTTCACAAACTTTTACTTTTGCCCAATTATGGATATAACAAATTAACTTGAAGCTTGCATAAGAAACTAAACTAAGTAAACTAAATAAAAAACATAACAATAAAGAAAATGAACTCATAACACCATTTTTGTTCTCAAAGAAACCTTGACCAAGGGAAAACCCTGGTGGGGATGATACCCACAACTGATCCACTACTCAAAAGATATCTGGTTAAGGATGTTGACCCTATTAGGAGTATATTACATACATATAGTGTCTTTGTCCTTATTAAAGGACTTTAGGCCTTGTTAGAAACCTCAACCCTATTAGGAGTTGCTATTACTAAAAAAATGTTTGCAAGATGAGTTCACTACCCAAACATGCAATATACAATAATAGCTTCTGATAAAAAGGTAAAATAAAAAACCTTTAACTATTGTCGAATAGATTTTCTATTCTGATGTAGCTTTTTAGGCTCTTCACTCTCACATACAGCTATTTCTTTCTTCCTTACAATATAAAACTTCGCATCATATGTGAACTTATTACAATTTCTATATGTATCATGTGTACATTTCACATTACATAGTTCTTACATATATACAAGTTATTACAATTAATAACTTCCAGTCATCTTACAATACATAAACTCTTTTCAAAATATAAAATCAATACATGCTTCTTTAGGGTTACCATCTAGGATGTCATCCCTACATGGTTAAGTCATTATTTTGATAAACAAAATAATCCCTTAACTTATTGTGATCATATTCTGTCTTCTGCTCTGTTTAGGTCAAGTCAACACTGTCTCTGTAAATTTTTAATACCTTCTTCTATACATGTCATGTTATCTCTATTGAGAATTCAAGGTTGTCATTAGTATCAAAGGTTATCAAAGATATCGGTCAGTCACTTACATTGAGCAAATCAGTAACTAGAAGCAAGATAGACTAGTCAGTAAAGCTTACACACTAAACATCAGATAGTTTACCGAGCACCAGCAGACACCGACACTGACAGATAGTAAACACCAAGCATCACAGTATACACCGAGTAGTTTATACAGTGTTTACCGAGCAACATAGAAAATAGCTTAGTAATATGAAATGGCACATTCTTCTATGCAAATGGTTACAACAGATCAGAAAACATTTTACCAAGATCGAGGAATATTTAATGTTATGATATTCATTGAATGCAATGTATATCATATGTAATAGTCTGATCTAGGTCATTTTTGTACACCGTAGATCTTAGGGCTATGACTATGTTGTGTAACCTAATTTTGTTAAAGAAAAAAAAGTAGATCGCTATATAAATGTATGTTTACATCATTTTTAGTGTGAATTGATGTGAGAACAGATAGATGAATCAAGGAGAACTTGAAGCATTTTCCTAACTTCAAGTCTATTAGTTAATAGAGAAGATTATAGAGGATATCAGATCAAGCAGAATCAGAAAAGGCTACCAAGTAGATATAGAGTAGAGATTCATCACAGTCAAGGTGATATTTTGTTAGAACTTATAGATCTATATTAGACAATTGAGTTTTCAAGTAGCAGATAATTGCCTATTGCTTTCTAACAATTGTAATAGAGTTTTTGGATAAATCTCTTAACAGAGTAGACTTAACAGTCTTATGTAAATCTCTTAACCAAGTGCACACTTCATTAGTGTTGTTAAAATCCTATAACTAGGTAGATCTAGCTGATCTAATATGTTACTCCTAATAGGGTAAGATCACCAGAAGTGATAAAAAATTGTAGCCCTAACAGGCAAACCTTTTCTATCTGCAGTAGTGAAGAATTTGTGGGTGTCATCCCCACCACATTTTTTACCTTCTAACAAGGGTTTCTGCATTACCAAAATACTTGTGTTATGTGATTTCTATTTGATTTCATGTTGTTTACTTTGATAAGTTAAATGAATGGTTAATTTATGCAATTAGATACAAGCTATTTTGCAAAGGTTATCACTATTTACAGTCATAGATTTGAAAGGTTTACAAGTAAAGTTTTTGAAGGCACTGATTCACCCCTCCCCTCTCAGTACCTATCTCTCCTAATTCCAACAATTGGTATCAGAGCATAGTTCTCTTGTTGAATAGTTTAACCACTGAAGGGTAAATATCTAAGCCATGGAGATATATAAGCTTGATGAGACTATTGAGAATCAGAAGATAGAAATGTAGATGTTTATTGAATAGTACAAGAAAGCCAAGGAAGGACTGAAGAAATTACTAGTTGAAAGGAAGAACCTAGCTATTCTACAAAATGAGATCAGTTACCATGAAGAATCTATTGATGAAATGTTCAAGCATATTGGATCTAGTTCTAGAAGCATCTCTGATGGATCTGAAAGCATAATCACTGATTTATCTTAAAAGAATCAACATTTAACTGATCAAGTGAAAGCACTACAAATCGGTCAAGAATCTTAGATGGTGAGAATGGTAGAAACAATGAACAATGCTAGACAAGCCGAGCAAGAAAGGAATCTGGCTATTGATGACCGAAGATAGATGACTGAACAACTTCAAGCTAAAGAGAATGAAATACAGAGACTCGTTGATCATCACTTCCAAGTATCTAATCAAATGATGACTGTTAATTAAAAAGTAAATTGAGTGAATGGAGAATTGTCAAGAAGACTAGAAGATGTTGCAAGACTCGGAGAGGAGAATGAGAAGCTAAGGAATGAAGTGAAAAATCAACAGCAACATAATGAGATGATGAAATTGGCTGAGGATAGTTCTAAGAAGATTGATGATTTTCTGACTAATCAAAGAAGATTTGGAAGTAGAGCTGGTATAGGCTACATCAGCGAAGGAGAATCATCACAACAAGCTGAATAAGTCAACAACAATCAAAATCATAAATCTAAAGTGTTGGCATGTTATCACTATGGAAAACTGGGACATACATCTAATGTGTGTAGAAGAAAAGAACAAGGTAAGCCTCCTATCACTCCTAAGTTTAATGGATATTGTTATTACTTTGGTAAGTTTGGACATCTAGCTTATGAGTGTAGAGCTAAACAAAATGATATTTCTAACAATACTACTATGGAGAAAATATGCTATACCTATAATAAAAATGGACACACTACATGAGAGTGTAAGGCTAAGATGAAGCAAGTATGGACTCCTAAGCAAAAAACACAGCAAAAGCCCTATCAACTGAAGAGAAAAGGTAATTCTTATGTTTGGGATTATAACACTTGGGCTAACTATACTGCTTGTGGTAGATATGGACACATTGTAGAAAATTATTATAGAAAGAGTCAGATTAGACAATCAAGAAGTTGGACAAGCACTGGAATGACATGTATGCACTGTCATAGGGTCAGTCATTTAAGAAAGAACTACAGAGACCGAACACCAGATGAGAATCATGTATTTGAGAGTGGATATACTATTATAGATATCACGAAGTTAAGGAACACTATGTGGAAGAAGGAATCTAATGAGAATGTTGAGTCGAGTAATGCTGTTGATGAAACCTCATCCACTGGATTGGGTGACATCGATACCTCCACTTAAGATGATATAAGTATGTATGGAACTGACATTTCAAAATGATCACATTTTACATAAAGTTCCTTATATATGATGTACAAATACCAAATCAGCATAAATAAAGATGCATTATGGTTTATGTGTTATGAGCTAACAAAGTTATATAGTCAGTAAAAGAGAGACCGAGAGCTGGTTACCCATCGGTAATCACTATACAAGGTTAAATGGACAGCAGTGCAAACTGATAAGAGAAATCCTATGTTAACCGAGTAGATAAAATTCTTAATTGTCACTGAGCTGATAGTTGTTTCATACTGAAAGTTAGGTCAAGCATTTATTGCATGAAAGTTTGAGTGGGAATATCAAAAAGTCTATAAATACATGAGAAATAGAGTTCATTTTTACATTGCAATTTCGAAGAGTGAAGACTTCATAGAGAAAGGTTCGAGCTAAAATATTTTCAGAAGGATTCAAGGCTACTGTAGATCGAACTGACATCACTCTTTGATGATTCTGAGTAAGTTTATTTTCTACCAAACACTTTATTTACCTGTTGCTAGCTAAAACCCTAAATCAATTTATGGCATCTACATCATCCGCTAGCAAATCACAGTGTTGAGGAAGAAGTTAATCTAATTGTAAGGGAAAATTTTGATGAACGTAAGTTCAAGCCTCATCCCAAGGTCACAACACAAATAGATTCAATGGGTACTTTCTCAAGCATACCTGAGAGGGTTTTATTGAAAGAAGACGTAAGAGTATATATTCATTGCAAAATTGGAGAAGTAGGAGAATTTTGAACCATTGCAACACATTCACTACTCTGTGGCATAGATGGAAAATTGAAACCAAAATACAAGATTACAGAATCAGGGTTATCATGTATCACATACTATCCGCAATCATTTAAGACTGATTGGATTAGAATTGTATTGAGTAGGTACCATGATGGAAAATTTTGGCTGGATAAACTGATAGAGGTCACTAAGAAAATTATTAGTAGGGTTATTGGGATCCCTACAACCAACAAGGGAAAAGCCTTCCATAGTTCGTCATGACCTGATTTTGAGAAGAACACTGGAGCATAATGGGATGGTCGGGCACTGAAGATCTCAACAATCAGAGACCCAACAATTAAGTTCACAACACATGTAATCGAGTATAAGATATTTCAATCAAGTAGACTCAACAGTGTACCCTACAACGCAGTAGATATGGTGTACAAAATTATGGAGAAAGGTCACCAATTTGATCTTGCCAAGGTATTGTTACATCAACTATAGGAAAACATGAAGACAATAAGGTTAAAGAAGTCAAACACATGTAAATTTGGTTCGCTACTTGTGTGTATATTTTTCTTCATACAAAATTTTGTACCTAGCATTGGTAAAGTAAACTGGACAATAGATAAACCTATAACTACACAGATTACTGAGATGATAAATAAGTTAGGAGATAAACTGAATATAGTATTTGATGCATACTTCAAATAATTTTAGACCAAAATGCATCAAAGAAGTATAATTCCAAGGGAATTAGTTGAAAAATTTGAGATGGAAATTTGTTTTGTAGTTGACACAGATCATTGTATGATAAAAGCAGTTGAACCTAGATTAAAATGGTTGGCACCAATGGGTTATGAAATAAACCATGATTTCACACTGAAATCTATTAATGCACTACTTGCATTACCAAAAGACCCTATTTCCACTAGGTTTGAAACATATGAAGAGGCCAAATCTAGAATCACTACAGGCATAAAGATCGGTAAAATGTCTAGAAAGGAAACGAAGATGAGGAAAGATCTTATTGCTAGATATGGAGATGTCTCTAGAATACCCGAGGAGACACCAATTGAATAGGAAACTAAAGGTTAGTTAATGTTAGCTGACAAGTCATATGATAGTGAGGAAACCAAGTCTAGCAAAGAAAAAGATCCCACACTAGTTCCTCCACCTTAAGTTCCTATGAAGAAGAAGTTACCAGTACAAGAAGGTATGAGGACAAGATCATCCACTATAGCTTCACCACCCAAGAAGAAAGAAGAAGAGAAGGTAATAAAATGAAAGGTAGCTACACAAACTAAGACTTATGCAAAGAAAGGATCCAAGGTTGCAGCTGAAGCATTGAAGAAAAGGAGAAGACTAATAAGAGGAAGAGAAGACCTTGAAGATACCAAAATTAAAGATGACACAAATTAATTCAAGGTGGTTAGAAACAAGGTAAGGTCCATAGATGAAGTCATTGAAGAGATAATTGAGAACGGAGACCTTACTGATCTGAAAATAGGAAGATTTGACAAGATGTCAAATGAGGATCAAACTGAGATGGAAGAGGAAGTCAACCAAATGATGATAAAATTCAAGTGAGTTACATTGGAATTTGCATGTTCATTACCCAAGGAGTTGGATGATAGGATAAATAAAAAATGGGGCTATGCACTTGAAACCAAGAAAAGAAAGAGAGAAAGATCTCTAGTTCGGGCTACTCCACATCTAAGTCTAGCAGAACTTGATGAACTCATGGCTAACCATCAATAGAGATTCATTGTAAAGAACTGAGCCATGATGATACTGGATGAGAATGAGGTAGATGTAGACAAGACTATGATGCCCTATGGAGAGCAATCATTAAAGAAAAAGAACAAGCTGAGAAAAAAGCATACTTAAATCTGTCTAAGAAGTGACAAAATTCCAAAGGAAAAGGTATTTATATTGATGATGACACAAAAAAGAAGTCAAAGGATTCCGGTATATCAATTACTAAGGTAATTGATATCACTGAGCAAAAGGAGGAAATAAGTATCTCACAGGATGCACTGGATAAAGTATAAATCCAAATAAAGAAGAAAACCAATGACGATGTACTCATTGAGGACATTAGAAATGGTGATCCTGATGACAAGAATGATGAGGATGTAAATATTGCACCCCTAAACACTCAAGATGAAGAACAAGTCATAGAATGTGCATTTACATCATTATCGAGTGAGCTTCTTGTACTTGAAAAAGTAGTAGAAATTCTTTCACAAGAACAACCTGACGGCTCAGACCCCGAGCAACACAAAGACATCACAGGGGAACCAGACATTGAGAAACCTGCAGAGATAGATGAGCCTAAACAAATAGAGGCACCTTCCATCAAGACAAAGATAATAGATGAAACCAAAGGAAACTGAGGTAATCCCATCTAAAACCACACCTGAGGCTCCCACTCTATCAATCGAGACAATAGTTGCTAAGGAGCAAAAGAAGGAAGAAAGTGTGTCAACCAAGAAGGATACTCTGAGGACTGGAGACAAGTCTCTTGTTGTTACTGAGAAGAAATGACCATTAGTATCAGAGAAGAAGAAGAAAAAGAAAGGAAAAGGGCCAGTCACCCTAGATGAAGTGATAATTATTCCTGAGTGTGATTCAAGGACCCTTAGCCCTGAGGAACTAAGTAAATATGGGGAATTATGTCAAAGAAAGGTAGCACATGAGAATTTGAAGCAAGAAACAAAATGAAAATAAATCTTAATAGATGTTTGGGATATCTTACAATAGGTAGTACCTGAGGTGAATATTGATGAAGATACTCCCATCATAGATCAACTTTCTATATTGATAGAGAAGATCAATGCCCCGGATACTGATGTAGACAAACAGATTGAAGAAAGGGCAGAGTCAAGGATACAAAATAAACTAGCAAAGAAAATAAGCCAAGAAGTGGCAATAAACAAGGTCAAATTATCTAAGGTAATAACTGAGATAAAATCTATCACCCAGTTAATTTGTCAATTCTTACTAAAGCTTTGTACTATAGACACCTTCACTATTGTAGTCAGTGAAAAGATAAAAGGACTGGAAGCAGAAATCAAAGTCAGTACAACTGCAGCTATAACTGAGCCAAATGCTTTCTCAAAGCACATTCACTAAGTTCAGGAACTCTGATGGTTAATAGAAGAATTAAAGAAACAAGAAGAGAACATAACAGATCAGTTCACTGAGTTACAAATAGATTTCCTGCCATACCTAAAAAAATTTGAGGCACACATTGTCAAAGCAGAGCAACTTGTTGCAACACATGAGATTTCAGTGTTGGAGAATATATTTGACATGCATGCACAAGTCTGTCTTGAGCATATTTCTCTCACCAACTTGAAAGAGGAATAGGAAAACCTCTTGGAGTCAGTAAAGAAAACCCACTAGCATATTTTTGACAAGATGTGAGTATACTACTTAATTTTTGCATTTGGCATTATTATCAAAAAGTGGGAAAGCAATGTATATGTCATATGCCAAATAAGTACATAGATGCTATGTATACTACATATTACTAGGAGCATGCACCGAGGGGGATTATTTTAGAAATTTTGATAAGTATATGTATATAGCAGAGATATAAGGTATATATAGAAAAAAATTTCTATATACATTTGAGTTTTGATACTAATGCCAAAGGGGGAGATTTTTATCTCTATTGAGCATTCAAGGTTTTCATTAGTATCAAAGGTTATCAAAGATATCGGTCGGTCACTTACATTGAGAAAAATGGTAACTAGAAGCAAGACAGACTAGTCGGTAAAGCTTACACACCGAGCATTAGATAGTTTACCGAGCACCAGTAGATACTGACATCGAAAAATAGTAAAAATTGAGCATCATAGTATACACTAAGTAGTTTATATAGTGTTTACCAAGGATCATAAAAAATGGCATAGTAATCTAAAATGGCACATTCTTCTATGCAAACGGTTACAACAGATCATAATTTTTTTACCAAGATTGAGGAATATTTAATGTTATGATATTCATTGAATGCAATGTATATCATATGTAATAGTCTGATCTAGGTCTTTTTTGTACACCGTAGATCTTAGGGTTATGACTATGTTGCGTAACCTAATTTTGTTAAAGTGACAAAAGTAGATCGCTATATAAATGTATGTTTACATCATTTTTAGTGTGAAATGATGCGAAAATAGATAGATGAATCAAGGAGAACTTGAAGCATTTGCCTAACTTCAAGTCTATCAGTTAATAGAGCAGATTGTAGAGGATATCAGATTAAGCAAAATAAAAAAAGGCTACTAAGTAGATTCAGAGCATAGATTCATCACAGTCAAGGTGATATTTTGTCAAAACTTATAGATCTATATCAGACAATTGAGTTTTCAAGTAGAAGATAATTTCCCATTTCTTTCTAACAATTGTAATAGATTTTTTGGATAAATCTCTTAACAGAGTAGACTTAACAGTCTTATGTAAATCTCTTAACCGAGTGCACACTTCATTAGTGTTGTTAAAATCCTATAACTAGGTAGATCTAGCCGATCTAATATGTTACTCCTAACAGGGTAAGATCACCAGAAGTGATCAAAACTTGTATCCCTAATAGACAAACCTTTTCTATCTGCAGTAGTGAAGAATTTGTGGGTGTCATCCCCACCACAATTTTTATCTTCTAACAAGGGTTTCTGCGTTACCAAAATACTTGTGTTATGTGATTTCTATTTGATTTCATGTTTTTTACTTTCATAAGTTAAATGAATGATTGATTCATGCAATTAGATACAAGCTATTTTGCAAAGGTTATCATTGTTTACAGTCATAGATCTGAAAGGTTTACAAGTAAAGTTTTTGAAGGCATTGATTCACCCCTCCCCTCTCAGTACCTATCTCTCCTAATTCAAACAGGTCATACAAACTTGTGCTCTCATATGTGGATTTTATATACATAAAATAATCCATGTTCAAGTGCACATGCACTGAAACTTCTTCTAAAAATATCATTAATTAAAACTGTCTCTAATTAGACAGGTAAATATTGTTGTACTTAGATAATTTTGTAGTGCGCTCATACAAGACTACTTCCAACTATTATGATATCTTCATACTAAGTATATGTTTCCATAATGATAACATTAAAATATCCTACTTATCCAAATTGCCAACAGTCTCCCCCTTTGTCATTGGTGGCAACATATGGGAAAATTGGCTAAGTCCCAAAAACTTAAATTACAAAATTGTGGCCATACAAAAATATGTGGATCTTATATAACTACTTATTTTTGTGAAATGTTTATTTCTCCAAAATACTTATACTCCAAGATACTTATACTCAAAAATACTTATACTCCCCCTATGAGTATAGTTCATGCTATACATATAATATCTATACAATTTTCAACTTATACTACTCCCCCTTTGACAACAATGACAAAGGTGTCAAACATTATTGTAACAAAATTGTTTTACCTCATATTTCAATATTGCAAGGCTGAAAGGCTTGCAACACAATTTGCAAACTTGATTTTCAAGATCTCTATCTCCTTATCCTATGACTTCTTCATTGCATCAAAAACACATAGCGATGCACATAGGCCAAAGGATGCAATCTCAACTACCTTAAGGTTTGCATAAGCAAATTTTCCATAAGATGTCTTCGAAGAAAGACTTTCTTCCAATTGATTCTCTGAAATGTTGATTTTCAATGATACATGCTCTCTAAGTAGAGAGACTCTTTTCAATTTCTTCTCCTTCTCATCATTCAGAAGTCTCATATCATCAAAAATATTTCTTGTTTTCCTCTTAATTTCTAAGATCTTTGCATCAGGGCTTTGCAAAATGTTTATTGCTACTTGTAGTTCTACTTCTTTTACCTTCAGCTTCTTTGACATATCAGATGTGTGGCTCTGGGATTGTGTACACTAAATGTACAATTCTTTCCCTCTCTCTATGCATCTTATCAACTCTTTTATACATGTATCCAAGTTGGCTAGATTATTTTTGATATTCTGACATACAACTTGAAATATATGTTCATCATGGGATGCTTGGTCTTTTACTATTGCAATATCAAATAGGTTTGTGAATTCCATGTCAAAGGCTTTGATAACCTATTTTTCTCTTCATTGAGGATCAACTTTACTAACTTGACTTGATATTATACTTTGAAGTTTACCTGTTACCTCAAGTAGTGCTCCTTCCAATCTTTTTACCTTCTTATTCTTTCCAATAATCTTGTTCAGAGATGAGATCAACTCTATTTGATCATCATCATCAAATTCATATCCTAATCTTGCAAACACTAATTCAAATTGTGGTTTTTGTGATATTTCTATTGTGTCCTTAGGTTTAGGAATGATCACTGATTGTTCTTGTAGAATTGCATGCTCTTCTTCTATTGTATTAGTGTTTGTTTCCTCTTTTTCTTCATCATTTCTTATTTCAATCTCTTCTTCCTCATTCTTTGTTGTGTCTTGTTTCTCATCCATCAAATTTCCAACATCAGCTTCTTGGTCATTCAAGGGATTTTCTTCACTATCTAAGGTGATATTTTTTCCTTCAATGTTCATGGATTCATCTTCAATGTTAATGGAGGGTGGTGTGTTGGTGATGATTCAGTCTAATATTCTACTTCAACTACTTGATCAGATTCACTGATTTTCTCACCTATTCTTGAGGTCATTACCTTCACAACCACTTCCTATGTTTCTTTTTTAATCTCCTTCTAATTGCCTCCCATTATCAGTATTGTTCTTGTTTTCTTCCTTAGATGGGTACTTAGATTTTTCATAATTTCCTTGAAATGTTATTCATCTTTTATATCACATAGCTTTCTTAAAAATACCTCTTTTATTCCATTATCTTCTTCTGTAGCTCTCTTCTTTATGTTAACCAATTTCTCATAAATATTGTCATGGATCTTGCCTTTGATATCATCAAATTTCTTGTTTGCAAGGATCATATGTCTGACAACTGCATTCTTTAGATTCAACTTCTCAAAATTGTCATACATATCATAGTATTTGTTTAACTTAGTGAAATCACCTTCATTAATGATTAAAGGGTTCACTTTATTTATTTTGGGCTTCCATTTCTTCTTGTTTCTTCTTGCCTCTTCATCTACCTTAACTACTGATGTTTTCCTATGAATTAGGGTAAAGATAATTTTTTGTCTTTTACCTGGTCTGCTTGCCATTTCTTTAACTCTCTTGGTTGGTGTGGTGGAGGAGGATCTTGTGGATTTCCTTACTTCATGTACTTCTGGTTTTTTAGTTTCTTCATCAATGTCTTGAATTTCTTCAATAAGGGTTGCAAGAGATGTCAAGGGTGGAACTGATAGTACTTCTTTCTATCTAATGTCCCTGATTGCTATTGTTGTCTTCTTTGCAATGACAAATTCATGTTTTGTCATACTAGTATCTTTCAATTTTTTCTTGATGGTACTGTCAACTCTTTTCTTTGCCATTTTTTGTGCTTGTGATGATTTTGTGGAATTGAGGTTCTCTTCATGTGTCCCAAATCTAGGACTCTTAGCATCCAAATTGATCTTAAGCAATCTTCTCACATAACCTTCAATCTCAACTTCTGAAACTTCATAGTCAAGAGGATCTACAAATTCTACTCTTGGCTCAA
Source organism: Chamaecyparis obtusa (assembly GCA_027943335.1). Classification (NCBI taxonomy): domain Eukaryota; kingdom Viridiplantae; phylum Streptophyta; class Pinopsida; order Cupressales; family Cupressaceae; genus Chamaecyparis; species Chamaecyparis obtusa. The sequence continues at coordinate 2,386,848 of BSBK01001817.1, read as the reverse complement.
CTGCTTCAATATAGGTAAAGTTTGTATCAACAAAAAAACATATCTCATATTTTTACTTCTCCATAATAGATGGTGGAATCCATGATCTTTTCTTCATTTCATTCTAAACAGTTTTAATTACTAAAGTAGCACTTTCATTAACTTTGTCAATGGGTGTCTTAGGTACACTTTTTTTATTTTGTCCATATAATTTTTGTTGTCATTCTAGTCAACTCCTATAGTGTATGGGAATCTTCTCAGCAAATGAAAAAACATGTGTTTGATCAAAGATGAAAATCTAATTGTGAGTTCTTGGTTTTTCTAATCTTCTCAAGGTTCTCTGTCAACTGAATCCTCAAACTTTCACACATATCTACCTATACTTTCTCTACACACATAAGATAAGTTGCATGTACCATGCTAGCTATCATATCATCTTCTCTAGAACTTTCACAAAACTTTGAAGTTAAAATTTTGCATACATATCTAACATCATCTTGTTCAATCTTAATTATAACAATTCCTCTTCCATTGTATGATGTTTTGGTGTTGTCTAACACTATTTTCTTGACATTATTCTCATTTAAGGGAATTAATCCTAATTTAGATAAACCAGTTACCTCATGAATAAGGTTTGCATTGATTTCTATGACTCTATCATCTAACCAAAACTTTCCATTATGAATTCTACTAAAAATTATCTTCGTCCATTCATCATTTTGAAATTCATAGTAAAGTGTATACTTGATAGCATCAATCTCACTCAAATTTTCAAACCCTTATTTGTATGATATATCTTTTTTATAGATCTTATCATATTCCATGATTAGGCTACCATCTCCTATGGTCTTAAACTTATCTTTCAGATAACCTCTTACATCTTCCAAATGCAAAACTCTATCTGGAATGGATGACAAGGCTAAACTAGGGTCTTCTTCTAAAGGTTCTATTGGTTCCTTCTTCATTCTAGGTGTGACTGAATCTTTGATGTGGTGAACTAGTGATGCATCCATGATTTATAAAAACACAACTTCTTTGATAGTGACTACTTAGTAAAATACCTCAGAATCATGATTTAGGGCTTTGCGTAGATCTGGCAAGAAATCTGTCTCCAAATCCTGCAAACTGCTCTTAATCTCCATTGGCTAGCTCTCTTTATCACTTGTAATCACTTGAATGATCAACTAATACTGATCATCAACTTTTATCCTTCACATCTTTCAAGATTTTGACATCACATTAAATTTCTTTACTACTTGATGCCAAAAAGTTATTCCCAGTTACCTGCAAAACTTTATTCTTTTCATGTACTCACATACATATTCATAAATTCATGCACTCTTAACCATAGCTTTATTACATCATATACTATCTCATATTAACTTTTCAAGACTCAATTCAATCTATTCTAACTTCTATACTATTCTAATACTTTACTCTTTTACATAATTCATGAAATAATTGTTAGAGTAATAAAGTGTTTTCTTATTAATTGAATCATATTGATTTAATTATTAAGTCAATTATTACCTCTTTCTAATTAAGCTAAACTTTAGGTATATAATGATTTATTAATTTATTAATTATTATTGTGCAACAGAGGGTTCTCCCTTTTTAGGGTTTTTGATATCCTTTTATAAGGATTGATCTCATAACACTTTGTAACATTTTCTGACATTTTATTATTGATTGCAACTTTTATTTTTGCACATCAAGGATTTCTCCTCTCTTGTGGATCCATACGTTCAGGTCTTCATAGTTGTTTGCTTCTCTCTCTTTCTGTGACAGGTGTTTGTGTGTAGGTGTTCTTGGGATTTGTGGGTTGTTTATTCATCAACTCCAATATGGTATCAGAGGCTCATATCTATTTTCCCCTATCCTCTTCTTGAGAGATTTGGCCGTGTTCTTCAGATCTACATTTTCAGAGGGTTTCCTGTCAAATTTGGGGGGACCTATTTTTCTATTCATATTAGCTTCAAATGGACCTTATGGTTCCATTCACAGTGTCCAAAAACCCCAAGATCCATATAAAAAAATTTCAATCTAGACAAAGTTAGAATCTGTGGAAAAAAAAAAATTGCAATCTGCCCCGACACAGATTCTTAGGTGGCCACTATTTTTTGGAGCACTTCTGGCCCAAATTGACCTCATAGTTGAATCTGAAACATCCAAGATACCCAAAATCCATATAAAACTTGTTGATTTTGGGAAGTTTAGCTTCTGAGGGAAAAAAAATTTTACCTACCACGTTGTGCGGCCCTAACACGCACTGAGGCACAGTATGGATTTCAAAAAAAAAATTCAGCCACAGGGCCACTCGAGCACCACTTGGTGGCCACTTGGGAATTGCTGATGGCACTGCTAGTGGCTCACCCAGTGTAACCCCTAGCATGACCATCAGGTTTGACCACTGGTGGTCATGGTTAACAAATAGTCAGCTTTTAGTTTTGACCTTGTTGCATGGTTTTTTTAGAGGCAATTCAGACAAGGAGTTAGTTTTTTGGGTGTAACTGGAGCTCTAAGTATCATTTTTTGGAAAATAAGATACTGTTAGAAAGCTGGTTTAGAGGTAGATATTTTTCCACTATTTTTTAGATTTTGGATTTTTTTCCTATATTTTTCACACCAGCCTTTCATAGTCACGGCTTCTATTTTGTTGTCCAACCGGTGCTGCCTGTTGGTTATCAGCTTATATCTTGGGCATCTAGGATCGAAATAGGGAGTGCAATATACCATCAAAAAGCTGGTTCTGAGTCCAATCCAAATTTTCTAGTATGGTTTTGTGAGTTTTCCATTTTGATGCTATTTTTTCTATCAAAGTCAAATGTTTTCAGTGATCTTGACATTTTAGACCTCCTACATTTCAAGATCCATTTCTCTTGCATCTGAGCTCCATTTTTCAGCAAACAAGATATTGCTAGAAACATATTTTTGACATCTTATCAGATCTGATGGCATTATGTGTGATTTTGTCCTTTTTATGATGTCACCCATCCCCATATCCTTCCAGACACCTTCTTTGGTCTGTCCAACATAGGTGTTGGTTTTTTGCTCATATCTTGAGCATACGGAGTCAAAATTTGTCAAACAAGATATTTTTAGAAATCTAATTCTGACCTCTTTCCAGATCTATAGGTTTGATTTTCTTTTTTTTCTTTTTTGATGGTGTTTTTCATTTTCAAAGCTAGATGTTCAATTCTGCACTCTGAGAGCTCTATCTTGCGCATCCGGACTCCATTTTCAAAAAACAATATATCATTGAAAATGTTCATAGAAATTTCTATTGATTGAGTCATTTTTCTAGATTATGCTCTAGGTTCAATTTATTTAGATTCTTGCATTTATTAAGTCTAGAGGATACCTTGGATGTTACAAATCATGGGATCTCTTCCCTTTGAGGGATGGCTCATCTTAGGCTATTCTTTTGTTTCAAAAGCCTTTGATCTTCTTTGAGAAATGTATACTTCATTTTTGTAGCATTCTTTTATGCACACACACTGAGATAAAGTGTCATTCTATTGTATGTATGGGAGCTTGCACATGTTCGTGCTTTATGTACTTGCACTTTATTATAAAGTGCTAGGGGGTTTGATGTTTGCCTTTGTTTTCCATCTTCTTTTGTCATGTGAGTGTTCCTCCAATGACATTAGCCTCAGGTATCTCTGTATGTGTTTGTACTCTCTCTACACATTTGATGTTTTAGATTCTTCTTCATCATGTAGTTCATATTGGATGATATTTTTAGTGTACCTGTAATTACTCCCTTGTCAGCAGTATGGGGGGGTTTCTAATGTTGGTTCTACTACTTTCTTGGTTCAATAGTGTGATCTATGTATTAAGTATTTGATTCTATGTACTAGACGGTTGTAGTGGCTGGGTACCTATGCATTCCGGTGAGATGGATCATTTACCATATGGACACTTTCTTTCCTATTTTTTGGATGCACTCTTCCAGCTTTGATTGATCAGCTCTTCAGACTTTTGGTGTTTATGCCATTCGTATCTTTGAGTTCAAGTGTTTTCCTTTGTTTACCTCTTGATTGGAGTAGTGTTATTTGAGGGCACTCATGCAGATTATAGTCTTCTCTATTTGGTCATATTTCTATGGAGGATCTTTGATCATCAGTTTCTTCTTAACATAGTTTGCAATTTCATGCTTCAGTGATGTTGTACTTGTTCATATTTGTTCCTATTTTATGGAACACTCCTAGTTTTGGAGGCTTCTTTAGTCCTTCAGACTAGTCTTGGTCTCTTTTTGGAGTAGAGCTGTTCCCATGTGGTTTTCTCTATTTCTCTACTTTATAGAGACTCTCTTTTTTACTTGGGTACCTGATCAGACATTTTTTTGTCAGGACCCAGTTTCTTTTAGTAGTTCTTTCTAGGTTTTTAGCTTCTCCCAAAGTTCATCTTAAGGGGGTAGGGGGGTGTTAGAGTAATAAAGTGTTTTCTTATTAATTGAATCATATTGATTTAATTATTAAGTCACTTATTACCTCTTTCTACTTAAGCTAAACTTTAGGAATATAATAATTAATTTTTTTATTAATTATTATTGTGCAACCTAGGGTTTTCCCTTTTCAAGGTTTCTAATCTACTTTTATAAGGATTGATCTCATAACACTTTGTAACTTTTTATAACATTTTATTATTGATTGCAACTTTTGTTTTTGCACATCAAGGATTTCTCCTATCTCATGGATCCATACATTCAGGTCTTCATAGCTATTTTCTTCTCTCTCTCTCTCTCTCTCTCTCTCTATGATAGGTGTTTGCATGTAGGTGTTCTTGGGAGTTGTGGGTTATTTATTCATCAAATCCAATAATAATTACTAAAGTTCTTTGAGATGAATTAGGAAATGATTCGCACTTACTATCAGGTACTTCACCTATCTAGTTTCCTGGTATATTGAGTGTGATCATTTGATTTGTGGCCTTAACAAATTCAACTTCTTCCAAGTTACTACAACATCCTCTCTGACTGTTGTTAGTGCTCACATTTCTCCTTGTATAGTTTCTAGGATTAGGGTTTCTCATGTTGTTCGTTCTACAAAATCTCACTGTGTGACCAAAATTGTTGCATATCTGACAAATTACTCCATTATTTCCACATTTCGGTCATGTTTGACTGATTTGTGATCTACAATTTTTGGCAATACGTCCAATCTTGTTGCATCTATAAGACACAACTCTATTCCTTTTGTTTATGTATCCAATAGGCCTTCTATTTGCAGGGTTAGTATCTCTAAACATTCTACTACCATTTTTATCATTAGATCTAGGTTTCTTACAATTAATAGCTCTATGTCCAAAACCATGACAATTATAACAATAACCAAAGATAGGTTTAAATTTCTTACCTGTACATTCTCTTTTCATGTGTCCAAAAGAGTTGCATAAAAAACATCTACCTTTGAATTATCTTCGCATATCTTTAGGTGGTTCATCTTCTTTAGGTGGATTAGGTATATATCTTCAGATTTGTTATCTTCATCAAGCTTCTTTTCATCTTTATTCTTAGAGTGTTCCAGATCTGCTTCTTTTCATTCCTCAATCTTCTTAGGAAACTTATCTTCAATATATCTAAGACCGGTTTTATCATAAGATGGTTTCTGAAAAAACATTTTTTCATCAATCTTTTCACTGCTAGAATATATTTTCTGATGATGTTGTTTAGACTAAGTTAGTTCTCCTTTTACAATTTTATTGTACTTCTCAAGTCAGCATACTGCAATTTTTTTTTCTCAAGTTTAGATGTCATTTTGGTAAGTTTAGATTTCAGATTAGCATTCTTAGATTTTAGATTTGATTCATATTTTCTATTTTCATCTTTCAAGATTAACTTCAAATCTACACTCTTTAACTCATGTTTAAGGATCTCATTTTCTTTCTTTAGTATTGAAACTTCATCACAATCATTGACTTGAATTGTAGGTTCTTTCTTTGATTCTAGATCTTCCATTTTTTCTTTTACTTTCTCAATGTCATTTTTCACATCATCATATTTCTCTTTCAGAGTATCTCTTTCTTCAATAAGAATATCAATATGTTCAAGAGCTTCTTCAAGATTATTTTGTAATTGATCCATATCCATATCCATAGAGATCTTACTCAAGTTGTTAGGCTTTCTCTAAATAACTTTGTTCTAAGTAACTATGCTCTGATACCAATTGTTAGAAATAGAAAATATTGAGAGGGGGGCTGAATCAATATTTCACAAACTTTTACTTTTGTCTAACTATGGATATAAAAAATTAACTTGAATCTTGCATAAGAAAGTAAACTAAGTAAATTGAATAACAAGCATAGCAATAAAGAAAATGAACTCATAACACAATGTTTGTCTCGAGGAAACCCTAGCCAATGGAAAACTCTGGAGGGGATGATACTTGTATGCACCCTAAAATGGTTGCCTAGACTTTGGGCCCCATTCTTCATTTTATCAATGTTGGAATTATTTTATTAATTTTCTAAATCAATAATTTTTAATATTTTTAATTCAAATCAATTTATTTGATCAAATTGTAATTAATTCAAAAAATTTAATATATTTCCCAAGTTTAATTTAATTGAGAGAATTTGCTCCCTTTTAATTAAATAAAAATCTCTTTTAATTAAATAAAAATCATTTAATTAAATCATCAAGTCATTTATTTTAAATCTCATTTTAATTAAAAGAATAAATCTCTTTTAAATAAATAAAAAATCTTTTAATTAAATATTGAAACCCACTTTGCTAAAAATAATAAATAAATAATAAAATAAAAATAAAAAGAAAAGTGCACTTTCCTATGAGATAGAATTTTTTGACTTTTTGAAAAAGGTTTTTGCCTCTTAATCTCTTCCACACATCTTTTTGCCTCTTAATCATGTCCATTGATTTTGCCTCTTGAGAATCTTGAGCACATGGATCAACCAAGATTTAATCTCCACCATTGCTCATTTCTTTTTGCCTCTTAATCTTGACCGTCCATTAATTTCTAAATTCTTTTATAAGGAGACTCTCTCCTCATTCTTAATCATCCATCTTTTGCATCATCATCTCTTGCATTATCATCCTTTTGGAGTCTCTCAATCTTAGCATCTTGGAGTTTTAGCATCTTAGCATATTGGAATCTTGGAGTATCTCAATCTTGGCATATTGTAGCTATGGTATTCTTAGATGTCTCCTATTGAAGCATTGCATCATCATTTTCATTTTCTTTATTGCATCTAGCTTAATCCATCTAGCTTAGATCTACTTTCATTTTCATTTGCATGCATACTTGATGATCATGGAGACTAGAATTCTTTCTTTTTCTCTTTGAATCTCTCATTTTATGGTGTACTTACATGGGCAAAAACTAGGTCAAATCTGAGGGCCTCCATCATAAACCCTTTCACTCCATGAATAGAGAGTTATGAGTTGCTATTCGAGATCTCATTCTTGAGAGATCTTGGATGCAATGATTCATAAAAGTGTGACAACATTTTAGCACATATTTTTTGGCTCCCACCATGGGGAAACCCACCTTTTCATGCTTGTTTTGGTTATTTTTGGAGCTAACCCCCTTGTGCATATTTTCTTGGAGATTAAAACCTTAGATTTTCAAAGATTTGATCATATCTCCCAAACAGCTTGATGTTTTGGTCTAAAATTTTTTTTGTAGGTTGTTAACATAACAAAGAAGCTCCAATACAAAAATTATAATTTTCCAAGATATTTTTTATTTTTTATAATTTTTTCTTAATTTTTCATTAAAAATTTACTTTTTGGCGCAAATTAGCATATTTTTCAAAAAATTTTACATTTTCAGAAAGCTCTTCTAATTTCATAGGGGGTCCATTCTTTGTGTTTTAAATTTGGATGCAATATCATATCTCAAATAATTGATTTATAAAAAGTGGTCTATTTTTGTAAAATGGGTCTCTAGAGCACAAATGAAGAGATTTTTCTGATATTTTTACATTTTTGAAAATCTCTCTATTTTTTAGTAGGGATCTTTATTTTGCATTTCTATTTTTGTAGCCGAAATCATATAAAAAAAAATAGATCTTGTTGATTAGGTCAAATGCAAAAAAAAAAAAAATTTGTGATGAGTATGCACTTATTTTTCATGGTTCAATGCATGATATGACTTGTCATTTGGATTATTTGTTGGCTATTATTGTTCCTAACAATTTATTTTCAGATCTAACCCTAAGATTTTCATAAGTTGGATATACATTGCATATCTTGTTTGTTTGTTTTCTTGTTTACTTGTTGGAGAGTTCATGGCTTGCTTGCACAAAAAAGCTCAACAAAAATCTACTAAGCGCATTGCTTTGGACTTGAGGTATTTTATTGCATCTCTATAACATTTAGATTTTGGAAATAAAATGAATCTCTCATGTGTCTAGCTTGAGTGTTTATTGCTTTCATAGATCACACTTCACTTTAGGGCTCTAAAAAGAACATAGATTTACCTTTTTTGCATATGTTTCACATAGTAATTAGGCCCTATGAACACTATTTGTGGTGATGTTGAGAGATTGGGTTTCTTTTGAGGCTCTTCTTGATGATAGATCCAATTGTAGGTAGGGAGGATATTGAGATTATCTCACGTTCCCTTAATTTGTGTCCTCATCTTTTGGTTGATGCATTTTCTCTCCGGAGGGGTTGATAGATCACAAGTTGTTGACACCACAGATCTTGGTAAGGTTAATTTCAGTCTTAGTGTGTCAGATTAATCTATTTTCTATGTTTGGGTGAAGTGAAGAGGCTAGAGGATTATGCTCTACTCTCTTTTTGGGTAGTATCAGAAACTCAGATCCTTGAATCTAAACCAAGTCCCCATGTGGTCCTTTTGTGAGTCACCTTGTTAGAGAGGGTTAACCGTAGTGGACACTCCCTTTATTGGGTAAACCACATGGATGGAACCTCAAGCAGTAATAGCCATTTTCATTGTGGTAGTGACAATCTCTATATAAATATCCTTGTAGAAGAAATCTCCACGGGTGTAGTTTCTTGTTGGGCTGTCAGATCTCCTCGGCATCTCTGATTGATTAAATTCTCAGAATGTGTCAAAACCCTGGTGCACCTAGATTGGAGTTCACCCTCTTGAGATTGCAAAATTTGTAGAGTCAAACCATTACTAAGAACCATAGTGCAACTAAATTTTTATTTGCTAAGACTATGTGCATGATTGGAAAAATATTTTGAGAACATACACAAGTAGTTCTTAAGGAGTAGAAATACTAAGTCACTATTCTTGTTCATGTGCAAGGTTTCTTTTTCTCTTACTCATTGTTTGAAGACATTATTTTCTTGAACTCCTTGATTGCTATCTTGCATGCTTATTTCATAATGAAAATCTGTTGATGTATTTATGTGATCTTTTAAAACAAACAAATCTAAGTTTCCAAGTGATAAAAACTTCAAAGATCTCCCCAAAAGTGTTATGACATGTTGCTCAATATCCAAATGAACTTAAATGGTATCAAGTTGCACAAAATGACTCTTGGTCTTCTTTATTCCACATCTCCCATGTCTTCCTAGTCTCCGATTTTCTTTCCTTTCTCTTCTTCCTTCACGTCTTCTTGATTCTTTTCCTCTTATTATCTAGTCTACCTTCTTCTATTCATCTCTTCTATCACTTCCATGCTTGATTCCTCCTCTTCTAGAACCATGAGTTTCAACTATCTTGCTATGGAGCCTCTCTTGAAAATGGATGATCTTGATCTCCTTGCTCAATTTGAAAAGTATCATTCCTCCAAAACTCTCATTAATGATAAATTTATGACAAAAATACAAAAGAAAGAAAGTGAAACACCCACCTTTGGTAGAATCATGCTCATGATCCTTTCACGATCTCCTTCTTCCAAAAATTATTCATCATCTAAGTCTTCTCATTTGAACGGTAGAGATTGACACTTAAAGATAAATCTGGCTCATGATCATTAAAATAAAGAACGCTAAGATTAAAATAATTCCAACATTGATAAAATGAAGAATGGGGCCCAAAGTCTAGGTGACCATTTTAGGGTGCATACATTTTCCCCTCTTTGGGTGATGTGTGATCATTTTGGGAACACATGTGGCCAAAGAAAAATTGAATGTGAGGTTGATTTGGGATCACAAAACAATCCCAAATCTGTTGATGATAAATTTATGACAAAAATACAAAACTCTCATTGATGATAAATTTATGACAAAAATACAAAAGAAAGCAAGTGAAACACCCTCCTTTGGTAGAATCATGCTCATGATCCTTTCACGATCTCCTTCTTCCAAACATTCTTCATCATCTAAGTCTTCTCATTTGAATGGTAGAGATTGACACTTACAGATAAATCTGACTTTATGGGCCTATAGAATGAGTATTCATACTCCTACAAGGGCTACTCCTTTTGCCCTTACTTATGGTGTTGAAGAAGTGTTACCTTTGGAGGTTGAGATTCGTTCACTTAGATTTTCCCTCAAAGGTCTAGTTATAGATGAAGACTACCGTGCCATGAGACTCCAAGAGTTAGAACTTCTAGATGAGAAATGTCAAGCATCATTTGACCATATGAGGGTTTATCAAAAGTGCATGTCTAAAGCCTTCAACAAAAAGGTTCGCCCTAGAGAATTTCAAGTGGGAGATCTTGTCCTACGTGAAAATCTTAAGAATCAACAGCATAGAGATCAAAAGGGTAAATTTGAACCTAATTGGCTTGGACCTTACATCATTACAACAGCTTTTGGGACAGGTGCTTATTTATTATCTATTGAAGAGGGAGAGAAACTCCCTAATCCTATCAATGTCTTGCACCTAAAGAAGTTCTATCCATGATGCCTATTCTTTTTGGGGGCATCCTTTGTACATACTTATTGTTCCTGAAAAAATTTAAAAAATGGTATATTGTTAAAAAATTCTAAAAATTGAAAAATATCCTGAAAAATGATCATCTTAGTGAAAACCTAGCAATATGCGCTTTGATGTATCTCCAAAAAAATTATATATTCCAAAAATACCAAAAAAAATTAAAAAAATTAAAAATTAAAAAAAAATAGAAAAAGTGCCTTGGTGAAAACTTGGAAACAGGTGCCTTGATAGCAAAAATACAAAAAAAATTATAAAAAGTCCTGAAAAAAAAAGAGGAAAAAATTGCAATAAAATCCAAGTGGTGAAAACCTAGAAACGGGCACTACTTGAGGCCTTTGCACCCTTGTTGCTTAGCACGCGTCCTCTACACTTAGCTTTTCTCCATCATGCCTTGTCCTTGTTGCTTGGTTTGGAATTGGTCTTTGTCTTTGTCTAGGGGGCGTAACTGTGTTAGCTTTTGTCTCTTGGATGCGTTAGTCTTTAGGACACCTTACAAATAGTGTTTTTCAACACCTCCCCAACTATGTTTTTCAACACAACCCCTGGCATCGAGTGTTTCTCAACACTTATCAGTTTGGTCTTACCCAATTTTTTCATGTGATCTTACCTGCTTGCAAGCATTCAATCCTTATCCTCAGAACTCAATATCAGTTAACACACTTAATTTTTAAATGCAACACTTAATGCTTGAGCCATGTCATGATCTTTTCTTTGTGTGCTGATTGTTATTTATTTTCGTTGAGTGTCCTTGTCTAATAAGTTTCTCCATGATGCATAGCTAGAGGACTTGGGGCATGGGACATGTTTTTATTTTCTTTTTGCTTGTGGGTGTGTTCTTGAAGATCTTGAGTGTCTCTTGTTGTTCCCTTGAAACACTTTGTAGATTTGAGGCATTTTCCTTGACTATTTTGCACAACCATTCTTATGGTCATTCTGGCATCTTTGGCTTGATGCAAGCGTAGTTTTGCTACATTAAATTGGGTAAGCTAACATCCAAGTCATCTTGACCTTTATGTCTTTGATGCTTATGTTAGAATTTTTCCACATTCCAATCCGATATAAATCGCATTCATATCTTCATAGTTGTGCTTGTGACTAGTGATGGTTGTGTGATTTTCCGATGTCTGTTAATAATGGCCCAATGATGAAAATAAGTTCTTTGACATTCTCTAATGAATGATGAACACAAGATCCTATAGTTTCTCTATTGGAAGTACACCTTTGCATTTTCATGTAGCTTGCATTGTTAGACTTCATGTTAAATTTTCATTTTTAGGCTACATTATGAGTTTGAGAGGGTTTTCCTTCATCTTTCTTTTGAAAAATTAATCAATTGTGATCATGTTCTGATCTTCATTTCCTTATCTTCTTTCATGATCTTAATCAAAATTTTTCATCTTAAACAGTTGATTGATTTTTGAGGCGTTCTCTATCTTGAGGCAGATTCTCTTTCTTCTCTCCATTTCTTTTCATGTCTTCCAACCTTCGATCTTCCATTCACTTTCATCCCACTTCTTTTCTTCTAATTCAACCTTGGAGAATAATCTTTGATGATCTACCTTGGTTCTGTGATTCTTATATCTTTTATATTGCATCAAGAACCTTATCTTTAGTTCGATTTGATCAAATTTATCGATTTACTGTTTCTCCTCTATCTCATTTTGATTTTGATCATGAGGGGGTAGTACCTATCAAACTTCAATCTTTGATTCAATTTTATCAATTCAATTCTTGCTTGAGATTCTTATCTCTTATTTGAAACTTGACAATTACCTATTTACAACGATGTTGGCCTTGTCTTTTTCAATTAGCTTATCTTTATCCTGGCGTGTTCCCAGAATGATCACGTGTCTGGATTATTTTGTGATCCCAAATCGACCTCACATTTCAATTTTTCTTTGGCCACATGTGTTCTCAAAATGATCACACATCATCCAAAGAGGGGAAAATGTATGCACCCTAAAATGGTCGCCTAGACTTTGGGCCCCATTCTTCATTTTATCAATGTTGGAATTATTTTATCAATTTTCTGAATCAATGATTTTTAATAATTTTTAATTCAAACCAATTTATTTGATCAAATTGTAATTAATTCAAAAAATTTAATATATTTCCCAAGTTTTATTTAATTGAGAGAACTTTCTCCCTTTTAATTAAATAAAAATCCCTTTTAATTAAATGAAAATCTCTTTTAATTAAATAAAAATCATTTAATTAAATCATCAAGTCATTTATTTTAAATCTCATTTTAATTAAAAGAATAAATCTCTTTTAAATAAATAAAAAATCTTTTGATTAAATATTGGAACCCACTTTGCTAAAAATAATAAATAAATAATAAAATAAAAATAAAAAGAAAAGTGCACTTTCCTATGAGATAGAGTTTTTTGACTTTTTGAAAAAGGTTTTTGCCTCTTAATCTCTTCCACACATCTTTTTGCCTCTTAATCATGTCCATTGATTTTGCCTCTTGAGAATCTTGAGCACATGGATCAACCAAGATTTAATCTCCACCATTGCTCATTTCTTTTTGCCTCTTAATCTTGACCATCCATTCATTTCTAAATTCCTTTATAAGGAGACTCTCTCCTCATTCTTAATCATCCATCTTTTTCATAATCCATCTTTTGCATCATCATCTCTTGTATTATCATCCTCTTGGAGTCTCTCAATCTTAGCATCTTGGAGTCTTGGCATCTTAGCATCTTAGAATCTTGGAGTATCTCAATCTTGGCATCTTGGAGCTATGGTATTCTTAGATCTCTCATATTGAAGCATTGCATCATCATTTTCATTTTCTTTCTTGTATCTAGCTTAATCCATATAGCTTAGATCTACTTTCATTTTCATTTGCATGCATACTTGATGATCATGGAGACTAGCATTCTTTTTTTTCCTCTTTGAATCTCTTGTTTTATGGTGTACTTGCATGGGCACAAACTAGGTCAAATTTGAGGGCCTTCATCATAAACCCTTGCACTCCATGAATAGAGAGCTATGAGTCGCTATTTGAGATCTCATTCTTGAGAGATCTTGGATGCAATGATTCATAGAAGTGTGACAACATTTTAGCACACAATACCCACAATTGATCCACTACTCAAAAGATATCTGGTTAAGGATGTTGACCTTGTTAGGAGTCTATTACATACATATAGTGTATTTGTCCTGATTAAAGGACTTTAGGCCTTGTTAGAAGCCTCAACCATGTTAAGATTTTCTATTACAAAACAAATGTTTGCAAGATGAGCTCACTTCCCAAACATGCAATATACAATAATAGCTTCTGATACAAAGGTAAAATACAAAACCTTTTACTATTGGCAAATATATTTTCTATTCTAATGTAGCTTTTTAGGCTCTTCACTCTCACATATAGCTATTTATTTCTTCCTTCTTACAATATACAACTTAGTATCATATGTCAACTTATTACAATTTCTATATGTATCATGTGTACATTTCACATTACATAGTTCTTACATATATACAAGTTATTACAATTAATAACTTCCAGTCGGCTTACAATACATAAACTCTTTTCAAAATATAAAATAATTCATGCTACCTTAGTGTTAACATCTAGGATGTTGTCCCTATATGTTTAAGTTATTATTTTGATAAACAAAATAATCCCTTAACTTATTGTGATCATATTCTATCTTCTGCTATGTTCAGGTTGGCTCAACATTGTCTCTGTAAATATTTAATACCTTCTTCTGTACATGTTGTATAGACTTGTGCTCTCATATGTGGCTTTGATAAACATAGAATGATCCATGTTAAAGTGAACATGCATTGAACCTTATTCTATGAACATTTCTAATCAAAACTTTTTCTGATTAGATTGGTAAATAGTGGTGTACTTAGACAATTTTCTAGTGCACTCATACAAGACTGCTTCCAACTATTATGTTATCTTCATACTGAGTATATGTTGCCATAATGACAAAATTCTAATATCCTACTTAGCCAAATTTCCAACATGTTGTATGAATGATTGTTAGTGAGTGTGATCTAAACCTAGACTTGGAGGAAAATGTAACAAATCATATCAATAAGACCAAAATGAGAAGATACCAAAATACCAATAATATGTATAGAATCATTTTAAGAGGTATAAAATGTGAGAAATTATAATTAACATCCATATTATTCACATCAAATGTAGACAATCCTAAGGGTATTACATTAGTTATGTATATGAGATTGTATATGAAAACTATATAAATATTTGTACAAATAGTGTATAAAATAATGGTGTGAGAAAAATATATCAAGGTATATATGAAGGTGTAGGTATGGAAGGAGAAAATATATAAATTTTTTTGTGTGTGTGTACATAAATAAATATTTATGCTTGGTTGAGAATATAAATACAAGGATGAGTGAGAAACTATAAAGATTAATAGGCATGTAAGTGAAAAAATCTATAGAGACAAATATCAATAAATTTATAGAAAAATATAAATATTTTCACATATGAAGATGAGTACAAAATGTTATTAAAAAGGAGTAAAATAGGGATCACTAGACTAGACATAGAAAGAAAGGATCAAAATCACTCCTATGAATCTTTTCATTAAGGAATAACTCAATTGGTACAACTTCAAACCAATTGAATTAGTAAGATCTTGGCACAAATAAATTGAGTGTAATTGAGTTATTTCTTGTTAATGCTTTGTTGATCTAATTGAATGATATGAAATAAGAACTAGGTTTAAATATGTGAAATTGAATGAGGAAGATTCTTTGGTGAAATGGTGGGGTTTATTTCTTGTAGTGGCTAATAATGAGCCTCTCCAAGGTGCTTTCTAATCAAATCCACTTTCTTCTCCATATCCCAAAATAATTAGGACCCAATATCTACTCAATGCTCAATATGATCCCAACTCAATGGTGTTCTACATAGTCTACCATACAAGGCCTAAAAATATGGCATCCCCAAGGATGTGTGATTTTTTTTGTTGTAAGAAAACTCTACCAAGTGTAAGTAGTTCTCCCATGTCCCCTGATGCTCCATAACATACATGAGAATCATGTCCTCTAACACCTATTTAACCATCTTTATTTTTCCATCCATTTTTGGATAATATGTTGTGCTAAAAGTTGACCCTAGTGGCCAAAGCTTCCTATAAGTCTCTCTAAAAGGAAGATGAAAAGAGGGAATCCCTACTATAAATGATCTTGTGGGGTATGCCATGATGTCAAAAAATATCCCACAAGAACACCTATTCCATTTTTGGTGTTGTGAATGTAGTACAAATGGGTGAGAAGTGAGCCACTTTCGACAACTTATCAATCATTACCATGATGGCATCATGGCAGCAATATGACGTAGGAAGTCCAATGATGAAATTTATAGAAATAGTGTTCCATTTCCACTTAGGTGTCTCATAGAGATCAAGCAATCCACCTGGATACAAGTGTTCCACCTTAACTCTTTGACACTCAAGGCATTGGGATACTAACTCTACAATGTGTTGCCTCATTCTTGGCCAATGATACAGTTGCCTCCAATATGCCTGCATCTTCTTGACCCTCAAATGTGCTACATAAGGAACTTTATGATCTTATAAAATAATGAAATTTCATAGTCCCTAAAATAAAGTATATAGATATTTCCTTTATGATGTAATAGTCCATCAAACTCCAATGAATAATCGACATACTTCCCTTCTAGGGATTTCTGAGATTGAACTACCTAAAAAACCTCTACATACCACTCATTCTCATGCAAGTGATGCAATATGTGATCCCTCAAATCTGTGTCTATGGAAATAGAATATATCACATGACTTCTCCTACTCAGTGCATCTATGACTATGTTCTCTTTTCCCTTAATTTAGTGGACATAAACATTATACTCACAAAGGAACTCCATCCATATCCTCTAACAAGAATTAAGACTTGGCTAAGTGAATATGTACTAAAAACTTTGGTGATTTGTATGGATCTCAAATTGATGTCTTAAGATGAAGTGTCTCCATCTCACTAGTGCATGCATCACTGCTACAAGCTCAAGGTCATGGGTAGGGTAGTTAAGCTCATGATTCTTACTTTTCCTAGAATCATATGTGATGGCTAAACCCTCTTGCATAAGTACTACTCCCAAAGCATCCAAGGATCCATCTATGCATACCAAAAAATCTACTGAAGGATCTAGCACAACAAGGATAGGTGCACTAGTAAGTGCTTTATTGAGTTCCTTAAAGGCCCTATCTCACTTTTCTATCCACTCATATTTTTTACGCTTTCACTTAAGGGATGTAATAGGGTGTGCTACTTTGGAGAAACCTTCAACAAAGCATCTATAATATCCTAGTAATCCCATGAAACTCCCAACCTCACTCATAGTGGTTGGTACTAGCCAATCCATAATGACACTGATCTTATCACCAAAAATAACATGTCCTAGGTATCATACCTCTAATCTAAAGAATGTACACTTTGATAAAATTCTATAAAAATAATTATCTCTCATACACAACAACACCTATCTCAAGCTCTCCTTGTGTTCCTTCTCATTCCAAGAATATATCAATATATCATCAAAAAACACAATCACAAATTGGTCAAGGAATGTGTTTAATACCCCATTCATGAGACTCATAAATACAACTAGAGAATTTGTAAGACCAAATGGAAATATTGTTAAGTCATAGTGGTCATATCTAGAATGGAAAATAGTTTTGTGAATATCTCTCTCCACAATCCTCAACTGATGGTACCCTAACTTCATATCTATCTTTGAGAATACCTTGGCACACTAAAGCCAATCAAATAAATTATTAATCCTGGGGAGTGGATACTATTGGCAAGTTGACTATACTAGTGTATATGACTTGATATAGTGTTTTCATTATGGAAACAAAGTCATATAGTGTTTTGGAGTTAGTGCACTTGATGAGAAGATCAAAAATTGGCTAACTGTAGAAGACTGGACAGTAAGCAAAGCACTATCAGTTTGGAACA
Source organism: Chamaecyparis obtusa (assembly GCA_027943335.1). NCBI lineage: Eukaryota > Viridiplantae > Streptophyta > Pinopsida > Cupressales > Cupressaceae > Chamaecyparis > Chamaecyparis obtusa. The sequence goes on along the minus strand of BSBK01001817.1, from coordinate 2,369,071 downwards.
TCAGCACACATGCATATGAATGAGTTATGGTACGCACCCTAGAAGATAAGTTGGTTAGAGTATATTCATGCTTAGTCTATGAGTGCATGATTAGATATCCAGGTATGACAAAGTAACAAATAGTTGAAGTTACACAGCCAGTGTGTGCCAGAGAAGAATAGAGCAAGCAACCGACTATTGGCATTTTGATTAGCAGTTATATTTCTATGATGTAAAGGCTATGAGCCTATTGTAACTAGGTTTTAGAAATGTAATTAACTTTGTTTGTAAACATGCTTGAGCCAATTTAATTCAAAGCATTGTATGTAATCAGTTAAAGGGCCAACCTAGTTAATTTTTTTGTATGCGCATATAAATATTAGATGCACCATTGTAATTCAACATGAGAGTTAATATAGAGTCAAAATAAGTAGAGAAAAAGTATGAGAAGAGTTGATAAGATGTATTAGAGATTTTCATGAGGTCAAAGCATTAGTGCATCAAAGGAACTGATCAGACAAGCAGTGTCATAGTGACAACTCATCCAGCAGATATAGTGTGTATCTAAGATCAGAAGGTTGTAGCCTTCACCACTTGAGTAGTGAGGTCTAGGATAGTGCATCCACATCCCTAATAGGGTTTATTGTAAAAGACTCCTAATAGGGTTTGACCCTTGACAAGCTCACTTTACTAAACACATTGTAAAGAAACTCCTAACAAGGTTAATGATCTTCTAACAAGGATCATAAAACACTAGTATAGAATATTAGTGGGTGTCAATTCCCACTGGGGTTTTTACCTATTTGGGTTTCCCTGTAACATATTGGTGTTATGTGGTGATTTCATGTTTCATGTTTATGTTGATGTTCATTTTAGTATTTAAGTATTCAAGTTTAGTTTAAGAATAAAGTAAAAAGATAAAATACAGTGAACATTGATTCACCCCTCCCCCCTCTTAGTGCTCCCATTCCTAACAATTGGTATCAGAGCTCTGGTCCTCAACAAAGAATTTTAACCACTTGAAGAGATCATGGAAAAAATAGAAATGAAACATCTAAAAAGAAATCTTGAAGTTGCTCTTGAAGACCTAGACAGATCTAAAAAAGAAATTGAAGAACTAGAAGAAAAAGTCAGTGATGCTCAAGTAGTCATCAAAAGGCTAAGAAAGGATTTGAAAGAATTATCTACCAATGATTTAGGGATTATGATAAAAAATATTAATGAAGAAAATTCACCCCTGAAAGAACAGATTGAAGAACTGGATGATAAGCTGACTAACAATCAAGAAGTCTATGATGAACAGATCAAAGAGAACCTTCAACTTAATGAAGAATTGAGGTAAGAAAACATGGAAATCTTTGAGCTAAGGAACAACAAAGAAATCTTGGAATTTGAATTGAAAGAGGCAAAGAATCACATTGATAAATTACACACTAGTTCTAATTTGATAGAATCTTAGTTGTATGCAAGAAGACTTAAAGGAGATACTAGCTGCATTGGATACAATGAAGCACAAAACCAGATTGACAACAAGCGACCAAGGATAAATGCACAAAAATACTCTACTGATACTAAGAAGACTAAAGATCAAACTAAATAAAATGTTGAACCACCTAAGATTGAGTGCAAACCAATAGACCACACTTTTTATGCATGTAACAAGCATGGACATATAGCAAGGAACTGTACAGAAGTAAGACCTTTTAATGGTTACTGTTATTCATGAAATAAATTTGGTCATAAAGCTGTGAATTGTAAGACAAGTCAGAAAATCAAGACTCGATATAATTAGAGAAATCAAAACCAGTCAAATGTAAGAAATTCTTAGAATGTTACATGTTAGATATGTAACTATAAAGGTCACTCAGCTAGACAATGTGAAATGGTAACCTATGTCAATACACCAAGGAAAATAAAGCCTCTAGTCATTTGTCACTCTTGTAACAAGGATGGACACATCTCAAAGTTTTCTAGATCAAGGACGCAAAGTCAGGAAAGCCCTAAAAAGCCAAAAGAAACAATATTGGTTATTGAAGGAGAAGTCAAGTTTGTGAAAGCTTCAGAGGATGCAAGCTTGATTTGGTCAGAGAAAAAGAAGGATAAGGTTGATGAGAATGTATTAGATGCATCCATAGTGAATGTACCCTCTACATCTGGATGAATGGCCCTCAGGGTCATAGGGGGAGCTAATTTAGCTCTAAACCCTTGTGCAACTAGTATACTCACCCTCAGAGTATGCACCTTTGGACTAAGCTTTTGTAGACTAGATGAACCTATGTGCAAGAGTACACTAGCAGATTGTTTGCAGAATGAAAGTTAGAAATTTTCAGTGACAACCTGGTTTACGCGAGAAGCATTAATGGAGGAATTTTCACTTTTAAGTACACAAAAGTTAGTAGATCACTCATTTCATTAAAGTTAATCATAATTGAAGAGCAAAAAATCCCTAGTAGTTGATTGTGAAGGATTATAGATTGATTCACTAGCAAAGTAGTGTGTTTGATCGGTTGCAGAAGCCCTAATCCATTGTGCTAATTTCCAAGTTATTGGAAACCATTAAGAAAGAGATATACAAGTAAGTGATGGCTACTCCTATTGTATTTGATGTGGAAGAGAAGAAAATATATGTATTTAAGAGGCACCTATTCAAATCCACATTGGATGACCTAGAAGGGGCATTCTCCCACATGACTATGGGTGTTATACATGTCGAAGACATCCGTGCATACATATATTGTAAGAAGGAGTCTATAGGACTTGATAGAATAAGAGCACATTTAGAAACCATGATGAAACCAAATAAAACCTTCCTAGATGATTGTGTTCAGTTTGAAAACAACTCGATAATTGAATATGCAACTGCATATGAGTTCTATGAGTCTAAATGGGTAAAGATTCTACTTAGCAAGATTCATGATGACCTATTCTAGATAGGTGAAGTTCCAATAAGAATCATAAGATACCTAATTCATGAGATGATACGTCTCTCTAAGAAAGGTGTCATCCTTCCAGTAGGCAAGGATGTGAGGAAACTTGTAGAATAGTCATGCAAGTCAAGAAGTGATAGGTGTGGAATGACCATTGAGCCTATAGAAGAGAAAGACATCAAATTAATGTCCATGATACTAGGGTATAGGTTTCAACATACCAGCAGAGTAAATAGTGTATTAGTGGCCACAATTCTTGTAGCAATAAGACTTGTGAGAGAGAATGGAGATTTCAATTTGTGTGAGATCTTGTGCACACAACTAATAGACAACATTAAGGCCATCAAACATGACAAGGCCAAAATATTCAGGTTTGAATCTTTTATCATATACATGTACTTCCACATTCTTGGAAAAGTGTCAGATTTGTATTTGGACAAGAGTTTTCCTACAATGCCATAGATATCCTTTAAAGAAACTACCGAGAGTACACTAAAGGATTACATAACACTAGAATTGAAGACATTTAGGGCTAAAATGTAGATGAGGTACAAAATACTAGAGAGTATTGTTGAGAAATACAAGGATAGCATTTGCTTTATGGTAGAGACTGATGTAACTTGTATGGAAGTAGTTGAGCCAAGAAAAAAGTGGATCCATCCACTTGGATATGAGGTTGATGAAAAAGTCCTAGAAGCATATGCACAAGTATTTCTATCAGCCCCTAAAGACCCTAATGAGCCTAAATGGGGGACTTATGAAGAGAAAAATAGAGAAGTTGATGTTGTTCTAAACAATGCATCAACCAAAAGGAAAGTAGCTAAGGTTACTTCTGAGATCCTTAGAATTCATGGAGTAACTCAAGAAAACCTTGACAAAGCAAGACAAGAAAATATTTCCTTGTGAATTGAGATTGCATAAGCAACAAAGGCAAAGGTAGATGACCCTAAATTAAAGAAGGTCACGATTGAGAAATCTGAAGATCCTAAGAATAAATAGGACAAATCTACTATTGTCCCTCCTGTGCCCACAAAAATAATTGACCTTACTAGTCCTCCTAAGTATAAGGCAATGCCCAAGAGGAAGAAAGAGATTAGCACTGGTCATCCATCCTCACAAATAACAAGAAATAGGAAAAATGCTCAAGCACCTCCAGAGGTAGGTTTTAGACCCAATCTTCAAGTGTTGAGTAAAAGGATTGTTGATGAAGGAAGGATTGATCAAATAAGAAAATTTTATGATATGTGTAGTGAAATAGATAAGTCAAAAATTCACATCATGATTATCAACTATATGCTTAAATTTAAAAAGACAGTGCTAGAATTAAAGACTATGATTCTAGACAATGTTTGGAACATTCTAGATTTCTTAAAGAGATAGGCATTAGAGGAAGATCTAAGAATAAGAGAAAATATATTAGATGAGAGTCTACCTGCATGTTCTCTAGAAGAGAAGACCTTATTGTTGGATCTGGTAATACCACATCTTAGAAAAAAATCAAGGACTTTGCACATTATGGACAACAACTATGATCTTGTTGCAAAAGAAAATGAGAAGGCATTTGAGATAGTTTTTCTAAACAGACACATGTTTCCTCCTACTGAGTCCACAACACAAGTTCCCATAATGGTTGCAAAAGAGTTAGAAACCATAAATATACCATCTACAAGTCCACAAGATTCAGTGCATACAACTGATACACCCACAAAGGCAAAAAAGTTTGCGCCCATGTCAGAGACACTAAAAGATGACTCAATTTTTATTGATAATGTAAAAGTTACTATGGCAGCCACAGACATGGATTTTGACAAGTTTGAAGAACCATTTGTAAGTACACAAGATGTTGAAACTCTTTTTAGTAACACTCCTCCCAATCAACAAGAAGAAGTATTGATTGAGGATATAATAGATGAAAAAAAAGAAAAGATGATAGATAGAGAAATAGAAAAAGAAATAGAAAAAGAAGAAGAAAAGAAAGAAAAATAAACAATAAACAATAAACAATAAAAGAGAAAGGAGAAGTAGAGATGAAAGATAGTGAACCAACAGATAATTCATCTGTTGAAATGAAAATAAGAGTCAAACAAGAAATAATGGATAGCACTCCATTACACTCAGCTTCATTGTTGTCAAGTTTGACACTAGACACCACTAGTTTGGACTCTTGGGGAGAAGAAGACCTGATCAAGATCAGTGTCTTAGCTATGGATAATTCCAAAGAGAAACAGGTAATGAGTAATCCATATTTTGTTGAATCATTCAACATACTGAATGATCTACTACCTTTAGACAAGAAAGTGTCTAAGGTGAATCTAGTTGATGATGTTAGCAACATCCTCACAGTGTTCAAAACCAATTTTTCTACCTTGGAAGAGTCTGCATCTCAAATTGTAGAAGAAAAGTATAAGAAGTAGAGACTAAGTGAACTGGTTAGCAACTTTTCACTTGACCTAAGCTCTCTAAAAATTGGTCAAGCATCTTTGAAGGAGTTTGTAGCAAGTGGTAGAAAGATTATTGCTGATTGTATGGATCAGGACAAGTTAACTGATGACCACTTCAAGAAGATCCAAGAGGTAGAAGAAATGATAGAAAATGTAAAGAAATCAGTGAAAGACCCCTCCACAGATGTAAACATGTGCAATAACATATATCAAGGATAGATTGACAAGATTGAAAGAGCAGAAAAGGAGATGTCCAAGATAAGGGCAAGGAAAACACAGCTAAGGAATGCTCTTTCACCCTCACTAGATATACTTAATCAAAATATCAAGGAGATCAATGCCACCATGGTGACATATGATCAAGTTCTTAGCACAAACTTGGAGAAGATGGAGAAGCTACATTATGCACTATGCGCCCATCTCCAAATTGTTAATTCATTGATCACCTATTGGAAGAAAGAGATCCAAAACTTACAGATAGCATATCTGGATGTTCTCACACTATAAGTATTAGTAGATACAATTTTGAAGCACCTTTTTCATTAATGTTAAAAGGGGAATATGTATAGAATATGGAGTTTGTAATGTCCTCACTAGGGAACCCATAAGGAATCAGGTCTATGACCTAAAATTACAACTTTTTTTTTTTTTAACATACTAGCATACCATCATTACTATTCACAAGTACATTCCTTAAGGTTCCCTTAATGAATTCATTTACTATTATTAAGTATTTCATTTTATTACTTAATCTAACAAATTCTATTTCCATTTCAACTTCATTTTACATTGATTCCATTTCACATCAAAACCAATTACATTAATGAACTAGTTGAATTAATTTTTTTTACCAAACTAACACGCAATTTACTTTTAGAAGTGAAAAAAGCACACATTACTTATCTCATCCACTAAGTACATTTATTATTTACTCCTTAACATTATCTATGCTCAACTCAATGGAACCATTAAAACTCAATTAAGCTTTTCCATTAAGAGTCCTCACTTTCTATATTCATTTCAAGATAATTATAGAAAGAGCATAAATTAATTAACTAGATATTGATAACCAACACAAACCATTCAATGAATCTTTCTTTTTCCATAAGTTTAACTTCCACAAATCATCATCTATAACCTTGTATAAGCCTAGTTAAGAATTGAGATTAAAACCTTGTTTGAATAATCACACATTACTCACATTGAACTATACATTTAAGAGGTCACATCTCATTACTAATTTCAATAACATACATGTTTCCTTTCCCTTATTATTTCACCTAGAGATACCCTTCAACTCTTACCATATCTTTTCACTATTCCATATATCAAAATGAGTTTCCTTTTAAAGAGGTTTACATCCATAAGTACTTGCATTACAAAGGTTTGCATAGAACCATTACTTTCAATTTCATTTAAAATTCACAAGAGATATAAGGTAGGAATTACTTAAACATAATCCATGCTTGATTTACCAACATTCAATTCCATTTTTTTTGAGATTCCTAAATACTACCCTTACCCTTATACATAGCTTCTTTCTTATAATTTCCATTTATAACATAATTAGAATTACAGTTACTGCACTGTGCCCAAAGGCATAGAGAAAGATAATTACATCAAGTTGCCCAAGGGCTTACAATACATCTTTACATCTTGATAACAAAAGATAGAGATACATGATACAAGAACATAATCTTCACCACTAAACAACTCAGAATCCAAGCCACAACATGAACCATGAACAATACCTCAAAGAGATTTGCCACCCAACCATGTGAAACCGATAAAGTTCCACCCCCCATGCTAGGAGATAGAACCAAGGTACTCTCAAGACCTTAAGGCAATCTAAGTCTCAAATACCAATAAATCCAAGACTCAAAATAAAAAGAATAAGGAACATAAAAATATCATCATATTATAACACCGAGGTTAAGGTTCTAGGAGACCACCTAAGTGAGTGTCATCACAAAACCTATATATTGGGATCCTTCCTAGAAACCATGTAACCCTGGTCCCCCCTTTATGAATAGGGATCCATCCTAGCATTTATCCCTGGTCCCGGTACTCCAATCAGGTCTATGTGGCCATTATTATATTTTATTTCATTATCTTTTGAATCCCCCCTTCCCAGGTTAATTTTTAAGGTTATCACTTTTACAAACCCACCCATAGGATCATCTAGCAACCAATTTAGGGTTCCAACACCTATGGTGAGCCACTCACATAGGGTTCCTATTCCCTTACCCCATCACAATCCAAAGACACAAAATAACACTTCCATGTCCTGATTCATAAGTTTAGGAAACTCCCCTGCACACTCAGGACCTCAGAGCAAGTCCTAACCTTATCCATATACATAACAGGAACCATTGGAAGAATTTCTATCACAAGACATCTCAAAGAAAAACATAAAACTTTCCACATGCATTAGTACAACTTTCCAAGGCTCATTTATAGGTCTAAGGAACCCTCCCATGCACACAGGCCACCGAGATGAGTCCTAGCCTCATAAACTAAGCTCAAGAATATGCCAAGTGAAAAAAACATCAAAATTATACCATATAACCTCAACACAACAAGTAATAAACATACATAGGGCATACAAACTTCTACATGCATAAACACAACATTCCATAGCTTGTTCTTATATGTCTAGGAAAAACTCATGTGCCTAAAATTTGGCTGTCTGAAATTTTCTAAAAACCAAAATCTAGAATCTACATCTTAACTCCTATGAAGTTAAAACCTATCCTAATCATCTTGGAAGGTACCTAATTCCTTTATACAAGTATAACTTAAAGTATAAGAAATTATTATACTTAAATGTTATACTTGTATAAATCCTATAAATATTAAGCCCCTTAAACCCTAAAAACTCCAAATGACTTTCTATATGAACTTGTACGACAATGCATGCATTCCCATATGACATTTGACCAAGTGTCATATGGGTATGACTACAATGTCATATGACACTGTAACACACTTTTACAAAATTACATTTTAAACTTCTCGATAACACTTAAAAATTGGTTTTGACCCATACGACAATGTATGCATTCCCATACAAATTTTGACCAAGTGTCGTACGAGTATGGATACAATGTTGTATGACACTGTAGGGCACTTTTATGAAATTAATTCAGAATTTCCTGAAAAGGCCAAAAAATGACTTTTTAAGGCATGGAGAGTGCCTGGGAAAGGTTCCCTGAGGTCAACCTAATGCAAGGACCTCAGTACCACATCCAAAACACATCCTCAACATTACCTAAGCCTTAGACTAAATTGAATCAAATTAAAAACTATAATTCACAGAGAAGCCTATAGGAACTAAAAATGAGGAAAGAAGGACTGCAACTATTACTATACCATCCCAAACCTTCCTAAACCTTCCCAAATCATTACATAACTCTCTAAAACACCAAAATGAATTATCACAACAAAGATCAGACTCCTAAGAAATATTTCACCATTAAAACTATACAAACATTTACATAATTACTTCCCGACATCACAATAGAAATACATAGAAGATAGACATTTACATTTCCATTTTAATACATAGGAAAAATTAAAAGGATAATATAATATCATATCATACACACAATATTCATACACACACAGGAAGAATGGAGATTCTTCCTAGTTTAGACCCTACCTGGGGTCCTGCAGAGAATCTTCTTCCCTTGGCTGGACACTCTCTGCAAAATTTCCAGCCTTGAGTAGATAACCTCCTAGAAATCTTCCTCTGGCAATCAAACTCTAGGAATCCATAGACATTTGTCTTCACCAAATGGATAGTCTCAAACTCACACAAATTCAAATAAATTTCTAGAAAAATCAATGCAAAACACTCCCAAAAATCTTCCAAAAACTCCTCCCCAACCATACAAAAATTACAAATATTTATCCTCCAACTATGTGGTTGGAGGAGTTGCTTTACGGGAAGCAACTTCTCCAACTTCCATAGTTGGTTGGAAAATAAACAAAACATTCCCCGTAAGCACTTAACAAATTTTTTAATAAATTTAATTAAAATAGTCTCAAAAGAAAGTCATAACAAGAAAACTCAACAAATAACTATTAAGGAAAATACATAGCACACATGGAAACCAACTAGCCTAACTTCTAGGAGGTCTCGAGTTCAACTCCCTCCTAGATAGCTAGTTTTACTACAAAGAGCATTATCCTTTTATTACTATTATTCTTTTTTTTTTATTTAATACACTTCATTCAATACATTTTATTTAATTCACTTTATTTAATAATTATAAAGAGCATACCATTTACATCATCAATAAAACATACAAATATTATTATTTATATAAGCATGGGTATATGCGTGTGCACCCACATATACACATACCTATATAACATACAATTAATATGACACATATATAATATATATATATATATATATATACACATACATATACTTATATAGATAAAGCTAACTCACATCATTAATCACATAACCACATCAAACCACAAGGCCACATCACATACTGCATTCAGAACCCCCAGCTAGGCCTAAAAAGAAATCTAAGTCCATGGGTAACCTTGAGAGTAATCTTGGTAATATCTCCACACAACAATAGTTCAAGGATTTTGAAGGCACGCTCAGACCTGTGTAACCAGGTGGAGTTGATGCCTAGTACTTGAATCTTGCAACACCAACCGACATGCATATATACATATATATAAACAAACAATGGAAAACAAGGAGGGAGAGTGCAACAATGTGTGGACCTCCTGTAGGAGTAACTACGACTGCCTCCCCTCATCCTACACTCACACCAGACAATGACATCAACAAAGCATAATTGGATTAGTATGGTTAGTACCAGAATAATCTCTTTTCCATATTGTATAAAAAGAATGCATCACAACATAATCATGTAAATATTAACTTTTAAAAACCCATTTAACCATCAGACATATACTCAAAATGTCCTTTATCAAAACAAATCATATATCCCTAAATGAATTAATCATGTCTAATCCCAAGTAACATTATTAGAGAAGGTAACACATCTATCCCTTAAGTGATTATAATCAATTAACCTAAGTTAAACATGAATATTAATAATGAACATTTCACAAAGAAGCATATAAGTCTATCAGGTGATCCTTTTGGAATTAAGGTCCTAAACTATCATTGACACACAAGAAGATGTATAGTAGCATACCTATACAATATTATTATTTCTCATATTAAAATATGAAGTTATGGTGAGTTGGGAGAGGTTTGGTTTAAGAAACCATCTCAAGAAGGGTCATATAGCTCTTCCTAATTTCTAGTAAGCATAACTAGGACTTGATAGGGTTGGAGGGGCATTAAAGAGTTATAGATATATAAAGATGTATAGTAAAGAATATAAGGGGGATATAAGATAGAGTATAACAAAAAAAATTTGTATAAGACAACAGTTAGTAACTGTGTCATATTCCTTTGTTGCCATCAATGAAAAAGGGGGATATTGTTAGAAAGTTGACCATACTGGTGTATATGACTTGATATAGTGTTTTCATTATGGAAACAAAGTCATATAGTGTTTTGGAGTCAGTGCACTTGATGAGAAGATCAGAAATTGGCTAAGTGTAGAAGACTAGACAGTAAGCAGAGCACCAGTAGTTCAGAACATCAGAGCACATGCATACGATTGAGTTATGGTATGCACCCTAGAAGATAAGTTGGTTAGAGTATATTCATGCTTAGTCTATGAGAGCATGATCAGATATGCAGGTATGAAAAAGTTATAGACAGTTGAAGTTACACAGCCAGTGTGTGCCAGAGAAGAACAAAGCAATTCACCGACTATTGGCATTTTGATTAGCGGTTATATTTCTATGATGTAAAGGCTATGCACCTATTGTAAATAGGTTGTAGACATTTAATTAATTTTTTTTGTAAACACACTTGAGGCAATTCAATTGGAAGTTTTGTATGTAATCGGTTAAAGGGCTGACCTAGTTAATTATTTTGTATGCACATATAAATATTAGATGCGTTGTTTTAATTCAGCATGAGAGTTAATATAGAGTTGAAATAAGAAGAGCATAAGTATGTGAAGATTTGATAAGATGTATTAGAGCCTTGCAAGAGGTCAAAGAATCAGCACATCAAAGAAACTGATCAGACAAGAAGTGTCATAGTGACAATTCATCCAGCAAATATAGTGTGTATTTGAGATCAGAAGGTTGTAACCTTCACCACTTGAGTAGTGAGCTCTAGAATAGTGCATCCACACCCCTAACAAGGTTTATTGTAAAAGACTCCTAATAGGGTCCAACCCTTGACAAGGTCACTGTACTAAACACATTGTAAAGCAACTCCTAACAGGGTTAAGGATCTTCTAACAAGGATCATAAAACACTAGTTAATATTAGTGGGTGTCAATTCTCATCGGGGTTTTTACTTATTTGGGTTTCTCTGTAACCATATTGGTGTTATGTGTTGATTTCATGTTGCATGTTTATGTTGATGTTCATTTCAGTATTTAAGTATTCAAGTTTAGTTTAAGAATAAAGTAAAAAGATAAAATATAGTGAACACTAATTCACCCCCCCTCTCAGTGTTCCCATTCCTAACAGATACCTGGTCTAGGAGCACCTTTTTTTTTTTTTCTTGTAAACCCTTTTAGCATGTTTTTATTTCCCTAAGGCCATGTTGACCAAGTTGTGGAATCCACTAGGGATTTGGAGTTCTTCTAGGTCCTAGGTTCTATTTGGAAGACTATAGTCTTTTAGCCCTTCCTTGGAAAATGAAGAAAAGTGATGTTAGGATGATGTCATCAAGTTTAGAGCATGTGAAATAATTTTTGGAGTATAGGTTTGGTCTAGTACTCCATGTGATCTTCCCAAAGTCCCTAGGAAGTAAGATTTACAAAGTTGTCAAATTTGTTGTAAAAGTTGCTTAGCAACTTTTACAACTTTGAAAAGTTTCTCGGTGCATGATAGCCTTAAGGAATTATTCCACTATTGAGGGCTCTAAACCTCCCCTAAACCTAATTTATGTCTATATATGTGAACCTTGGATCAAATCCTTAGGTTTTGGAGAATCTACTGTACGGAGAACAAGTTTTGAAAGTGTACACAGTCTTGAGATTTACTTGTATTTCAGTGAACAAAGAATTAATGGATGGAGTTATGAGTTAGATTTGGATCTATGATGGACATTAGATGTTAGTATGTGTTTTTAATTTCAAGTTCTGTAACTAGTTTAAGTTTTCTTATTCATTTATTTTCTTTAGTTTAAATCTTTTCAAAGTCTTTTCTCATTGGTTCATACCAGGAGAGTTGCAGACATGAGGATCTAACTCACTATCCCATTGTCCATTCTGTATGGAATTTTCAAGATAGTGATTAGACTCCATGAGTGTACCATAAGAAGAAGGAGGGTACCTAGAATGCATGCTATGTGTTTTTACATTCAAGCCCTAGGTGAGGCATGGTGAGCCCGACTAGGAAGGACTGAGCCAAGAAGAGGAATAAGTTCCAGAGGTGAAATAGGAAGTGTGGTTTGGTGATTAGAGATATTGGATATAGCCATTAATAGGATCTAGATGCAAGGAGAACATGTGATTGATCAATTTGACCACCCAAAAGCAAGAGACATTTCATGCAATCAGTAAAGGCCCTAAAACCTACCAAAATCACCTATTTATGGTTAGGGGACTGTACGGCTCGGAAGAAACCTAAAACCTCCAAAATCCTTGAGAGGTTACCTAATTTTGTAAGAATCCACAATTTTTTTGTAGGTTCATTTGGAAACAAATAGGTGGAAGACCCTAATTTCTTGGAGAGGAGGCCTAATTGGGGCTCTTCCTTGTAGCCCTAAATAACAAAGGAAGTATGAGATCGGTAAGTGGGATTGGTGAAGTGAGAGATGAAACACATCAAATGGGACCATATAAGACACTTTCTAACACCTCCTCACCTTTGCAAGTTCCTAAGTCCATTTGGAGGTGTTAAGCTCTTATTCTAGCTTAGGGATCAATATGTGCATGGAAGTGGTAAGCACCAAGAATTGCTTTGTCTTGGTTGGAATGTATTGGTAGTTTGGTTGTGGTGTAAGACCTTTGGTGTTAGTGAGCACACTCAAGGTTCACCAGGTGGACCTAGGAAAGGGCTAGTGATTAGCTCTTCCCAACCTCCCTATTAGATTGGTATCAAAGCCCCAAAATTTTTTGGGATTTCATAGTGCGTCTCAGAGTGTGAATCCAGTGGGTCTTCAAACATGGTGACTAATGTGGAGTTAGCCAAGAATTTTAAGGACCAAAAAGAAGACAATAGATTGTTAAGGGAAAGGATAGACCAATTGGAACAAGTATTGGGTGAACTACAGATGAAGACTAAAGAAGTCAGTGATAAATTAGATTGGAGAGAGGCAAAGGACAAAGAGATCCCTAAGGAGGACAAGACTCCAGTACCTGACCCTATGTTACATGAAGAACCACTCTTGAAAGCCTTGAAAGCCATGAGTGGGAATGCTTTAGAAGGAATACCATTATTCAATGGTAAAATGGAGGCAGATCTAGTCATGGACTAGATAGAGGGCATGGAAAACCATTTTGAATGTGATGGGGTCACCAAGGCACAAAAGGTAAGAGTGGAAAAATCTAGGATTAGAGCTCTTCCTTAACATGGTGGAAGTTTATTCAAATCAAGAGAGAAAAGGAGGGCATAAATCTAATCTCTACTTGGAAGGACATGGTGAGAAAAATAAGAGAATCCTATATGCCAGATAATTATGAGATTCAACTGCATAAAAAGAGGTAGAGTTTAAGACAAAAGTACCTTAATATGAATTCCTATACAGAGGAGTTTCAAAATATTTCTATGAGGTCCAATGTCTTAGAAGATGAAAGCATAAAAGTAGCTAGATACTTGAATGGCTTAAAGTGGAGCATTCAAGAGAAGATGACCCTTCTCAGTCATAGGATAGTACACCAGTGTTACCAAATAGCCATTCAGATTGAAGACAAGAGAAGAAGGAAACAAGATTAAACCTCCAAGAGTAGAGGTAGAGGAAGAGACCAAAGGGGACATAGAGGAAGCTATCAAGGTAGAGGGACTGAAAAAAGAAGTCAGGGAAAGTCCCAACCAGCAAAGCATAGTGGTGAGTCATCTTCTAGAGGGAATTTTGGTAGAGGTACAGGAAACCAAGAAAGCTCCAACAGAGGCAAAAGTACTGTAGGCAGGAGCAATTCATATTTTTCTAGCATGAAATGCTACAAATGTGGGTAGATGGGACATCTGGCTTATAGGTTCCTAGACAAGGCATCTTCTTCAAATACAAAGAAGAGAGTGGCCTACACTCAAGAAGACACCTCAAGTTTCAAGTCACCATAGGTTAGCCATATTGAATCAGAAATGGGTGAGAACCTCATGTTTAGGAGAGTTCTAATTAGGTAGCTAGAAAAGGAAGAACCAAGGTAGAGAAGAGAACTCTTTAGAGTGAAATGTGAAGTCATGGGGAAGGTGTGTAAAGTGATTGTTGACTCTAGCTCAATAGACAACATCATAGTAGAAGAGGTAGTTAAGAAGATCAATCTTCCAAAGGTACCTCACACCAATCCTTATAAAGTGACATGGCTAAATAAAGCAGAAAGTTTCCTAGTAAATGAACAAGCATGGAATGAGTTTTCTATTGGGGGGTACAAAGACAAATTTTTGTTTGATATGATACCCATGGATGCATGTCTCCTATTTCTAGGAAGTCCATGGTAGTTTGACAGAGAAGCCATCTACAATGGTAACGACAACATTGTCACCTTGAAGAAGGATGGGAAAACATTCAAATTGCAATATTTGCTAGAGGAAGAAGGGGAGAAGTCCAAGAATCTTAGTGTATTGTTAAGTAATGGGAAGGAGATATTACATGCACTCCAAGAAAGGGATAGTGAAGGATATGCCATAGTAGTGAAGCCTAAGGAAGAGGAGAAGCCCATTCAAGCACCACTACCAAAGGAGATCCAAGAGTTACTTGGTAAATACAAGGATATTGTAAGTGATGGGACACCAAAAACTCTACCACCTAAGAGGTTAATAAGTCATCAAATTGACTTCATACTAGGGGCCTCATTACAAAATAAGGAAGCATACAAACTTATACCAGAGCAGAACCAAGAGGTAGCAAGGCAAGTTCAAGAGTTGCTTGACCAAGAGCTCATTAAGAAGAGCATTAGCCCATGTGTGGTACTAGTGGTCTTAGAATCCAAGAAATGAGGCAAATGGAAGCTTTGCACTGATTCAAGAGACATCAACCAAATAACAATCAGTTATAGGTTCCCCATACCTAGGATTGAGGACTTGATGGATTGTTCATGAGGAGCACAATACTTCACCAAGCTAGATCTTAAGAGTGGTTACCACCACATTAGAATCAAGGATGGAGATGAGTGGAAGATAACCTTTAAAACTACTAAAGGGCTATTTAAGTGGCTTGTAATGCCATTTGGGCTTACTAATGCCCCTATCACATTCATGAGATTGATGAATGAAGTGCTAAAGGACCACATAGGAAAATTTGTGGTGGTATATCTTGATGATATACATATCTTCAACAAAACAAATGAAGAGCACTTAACACACTTGGAGATTGTACTCAAGAGACCTAATGAGGAGAAATTGGCACTCAACCTATAGAAATGTGAGTTCCTCAAGAAAGAGTTAGTTTATTTGGGGTTTGTGGTATCCAAAGGTGAACTAAAAATGGCCTACACCAACCACATGGATAGAAGTAAGAATTTTTCATGGTCTTTCTCAGTTTTATAGGAAGTTCATAAGGAAATTTAGTGGCATATGTGCGCCATTCGTAGACACCAAAAAAAATTGGAGCAAAGAACAATTTTAGATGGACACTAGAAGCTAGCAAGGCATTTGAAAAGTTGAAGAAGCAAGTGGCAACACAACCCATTCTCCTACTACCTAGTTTTTACAAACTTTTCACCTTGGAGTGTGATGCACATGCAATAGTAGTTGAAGTGTTGAGCCAAGAAGATAGGCCCATAGCCTTCTTCAGTGAGAATCTTAATGAGGCTAAGAAGAAGTATTCAGCATATGACTTGGAGCTATATGCCTTAGTTCAATCACTTAGGAAGTGGAGGCATTACCTCCTTCCTAAAGAGTTTGTGGTGTTTACATATAACCAGACACTTAGCTACATAGACACACAAGAGAAGTTGAGTGATAGGCACTTGAAATGGATGGAGTACCTACAAGCCTTCACATTCACTATCAAACATAAGAAAGGATAGTTGAACAAGGTGGTAGATGCACTAAGTAGAAGATTATTGATAGTGCAGGAGGTTCAATTGAAAAGAATTGGTATTGAGAGTTTCAAGGAACTCTATGGTGAGGATGAAGACTTATCTAAAGAATATAAGGTATGTTGTGAATTTGAGAATCATTTTCATAGCCCATTCTTTGATTATCAATGGGAGTTTAAGTGGACACTTTGGTATCAACAAAACAATGGAGTTGGTACAGAGATTATATTATCGGCCCAAGTTGCCAAGAGATGTCAGAAGATATGTGGTTCAATGTTTGGTTTGTATGAAATCCAAAGGGGGACCCAGTAATGCATGTTTGTATCATCCCTTCCCATTCTAAATTGGCCATAGGAATGCATTAGCATGGATTTTGTGGTGGGTCTTCCTAAGACAAAAATAGGGCTAGATAGTGTCTATGTAGTGGTGGAAAGATTCGGTAAAATGAGTCATTTCATACCTTGTAGGACCACTTGTGATGCAAGCTACATAGCTCATCTCTTCTTTAAAGAGATTGTAAGGATACATGGTTTACTCCTAAGTATTGTATCTGACAGGGATGTCAAGTTTATGAGTAACTTTTGGAAGACTCTATGGAGGAGACTAGGAACAAATTTGTCTTTTGGGTAAGCTTACCATCCTCAAATGGATGGACAAACTGAAGTAATAAATAGGATTTTAGGAAACCTACTTAGATGCCTCACCAAGGAATATGGTAAAACATGGGATAAGATCCTTCATCAAGCTGAGTATGCCTATAATGATAATATAAATAATACCACAAGAAGGAGTCCATTTGAGATTATGTATGGGATGCATCCAAGAGGGGTGTGTGAGTTCATAGATCTAGGAGCTATGGAGAATAGGAGTGACCATGCAGAGGATTTATCTCAGACTTTTAAGGAGGTACAGGAACAAGTGAAGAAGACTATCACAGAGAAAACTCACAAATTGAAGACCAAAGTGGATATGTCAAGGAAAGATATACAATTTGTAGTTGGAGACTATGTCATGGTGCATCTTAACAAATCAAGGTTGCTCAAGGGGATGCCAACTAAATTGCAGATGAAAAGAGTGGGACCTTGTAAGGTGTTAGCCAAATATGGGAACAATGCATACAAGGTGGAGCTATCAGAAGACTTGAGCATTTCACCAGTGTTCAATGTATCATATTTAATCAAATTTAAAGGGCCACTGTCAAAGATCAACCAAAATAGTGAGGAAATACTGAATGATATCAGTACTATAGTCCTACCTCCCATAATCAAGCCACAAGATGAGAAAATACTTGATTCCAGGGTGAAGAAACAAACCAGACATAGGGTATACAAGGAGCACCTCATCAAATGGAAGGGGCACCCTGAATCTAAAGCAAAATGGGTAGAAGAAGATAACTTTAAAAAGTCTGGGATTAATCCTTCTATCTTATCCTCTACTATGCCTTGATGTCTTTTGTGTAGAGGGGGAGTATGGTGTAGGAGAAACTTTGTTTTGTTTTCTTTGTAAGCCTTTTTGGCATGTTTTTATTTCCCTAAGGTCATGTTGACCAAGTTGTGGAATCCACTAGGGATTTGGAGCTGTTCTAGGTCATAGGTTCTATTTGGAAGACTATAGTCTTTTAGCCCTTCTCTTGGAAAATGAAGAAAAGTGATGTCAGGATGATGTCATGAGGTTTAGAGCATGTGAAATCAGATTTTAATTCTAGGTTTGGTCTAGTACTCTATGGGATCCTCCCAAAGTTGTCAAATTTGTTGTAAAATTTTCTTAGCAACTTTTGCAACTTTGAAACGTTGCTCGGTGCATGATACCCTTAAGGCCTTATTCCACTATTGAGGGCTCTAAAACTCCCCTAAACCTAATTTAGGGCTATATATGTGAACCTTGGCTCAAATCCCAAGGTTTTGAAGAATCTACTTGTATCATCAGAAAATGGAAGCACTTCCATTTAGGAATAGTTTAGCCCTCCAAGTAAGTGGTTTGGGATTATGTCAAATGCCTTGAATGGGTCTTTGACTTGGATCTAGTTTTTACCTTGTCCTGCCCTATTTTCCACTTCTTTCCTTTCTATTTTTGGTATCTTTCTCTAAGATTTTGAGGCTCTTGACCTCAGGGTCAAGGTCGACCTTCTGGGTGAAGGTCGACCTTGACCCTGACCTAGGGTCTAAATTTCAAATTCCAAAGATTTTTGGATATAGGGGTTTGGAAAGAATTCTTTCCTACTTTTGGATTGGCTACTTCGGGCTTTGAAATGGTGACTCTTAAAAGACATTTAATATAGGTCCACTTCTAAGGGTATGAGCCTAATGGGAATTTATTTCTCATATGTCGTCCTCTCTAGAAGTTGGTGTCCTAGACTAGTATATAAGGAAGCCATCTCCTCTCATTTTAGAAAAAAAAAGGGGAGAAAAAAGGAGAAAAAGGGAGGATCATCTATGCATAATTTATCAAAGTGAGCATTTAGGAATTCAAGCATTCAAGATTCAATTAATCAAAGAGATCCATTGGTAGCCATTGAAGGATTCAAGCTCTATGGAACCCTTTTGTTGAAGATTTCTCCATCCATATCCATTCAAGATTCTTCCTATTCCAATATCCATTCAAGATTGGTGTTGAAGATATAAAGGAAATTGATTTGATACATCCTACATCCTACAACTCTACATCCATTTGGAGCACCCATACTTGAGGATTTAAGGATTCGAATCCTCCACAAGGGTTTCAACATAAGAAAGATGAATTGTTCTATTTACTTTGTTTATTACTACAATTTCAATTCTATTTCAAGGTTAATTCAAAAATCAGGGATTGACCAAGGCAAACCCCTCATCCAAACAATAAATTCATTTTTCTTGCAGGTGTGGATGTGGAACAACAAATTATAGAACAAATTTAGATACCCTTTTTGGCAAAATTTTAGGATCCACAAACAGAATATATGTCAGAGTAGTGGAGGTCAAGGTTGACATAAAGGGGCATGATTGCACCCCTGTACTTGGGTCAAGATCGACCTAGCTTAGAAAAGAAAAATATTTTTGGGTTTTCTCTATCTTTGTGTTTCTGGTCCAGATCCAATTATAGAATTTCCAGAAACTCAGTACAGACATAAGAAAATAGCAATTTCCACATTTTCTATACTTTGAGGTTAGTATTTGTCTTCAATTCATTTTAATTAAGATTTTAGTAGTCTCTTTCAAAATGGAATGTAAATTTTTCCTCTTTCTTCTTATTACTAATCGATTGATTCATTTATGCATTGACCATTTTCTTGTGGTTAATCAATTTGGATCTTTCCTTTGGGAATTTGGGGTTAAGAAGAGAATCTTACCTTCCCCAACTCTTCTATATGTAAAGGATATTATTTACATGTTGGTGAACACATCAACAATAACCAACCAATCACAAATCATCATCATCATTTTTCATTCTTTACATTTTGGTGAACCCGCTTATGATAACTCTCTCTTTTGTGGTGTTAGATTTACATTTCATGTTAGATCTTGCATGTATATTAGATTAGCCTTATTTTATGAGCTTGCATTTACATTTCAAAAATAACACAAAAAAAAATCATATAAAGAAAAAATAGAAAAATATTTATTTGTTCATGCCTTTTGTTTTCCTAACTTAGTTCATTTGCATTGCATTGGTGTATGAGCTTTACTACCTCTAGTCCTACTTATAATATCCTGGTTAGAAGAAGTCACAAACTTATGTGTTCCTTTGATCCTAAGTCTTCTTCTCTTTTCCTTAGGATCTCAAATGACAATTTAATCACTCTTGATTCTAATCCTAATATGGAGCATAACTCTTCTCACTTATCTCATGATGAGGATGATACTTTAAGAGTTCCTCCTAAAAAAGTCCAAAAACTTTCAACTAAATTTGATAAAATGGGAAATTGGCTTATTCAAGAAAACCATAATCAAGATTCTATTCAAGCTATAGAGGCTCTTAAGAAAGTTCTCTGGGATAGTGGTCAAGGTGTTAATCTCTTACGTGTTATCACTCATCTTATGCATTTAAATATCAAACCTTTAGCTCAAGAAGCTCAAGATCTAGGATTCACTTCCCCTATCACTAGTGTGGAACCTTCTTCCATTCCTTTACCTAGCATTCCTGCTTATACTCATTCTTTAGTGACTACATCTCTTCCATCTCTTCCTGTGAGTGTTCCATCGGTGTCTCTACCTACCTCACAACCTTCTTACCATCATGTTCCTTTTACCTATTCCAACCCTCTTCCAACTCTAGTTCCAAGTGTTCCACCAGTTGTTTCTTCCATTCCTACCACTTCCTACACTTTTCCTAGTGTTTCTAATGTTTCTATGCCTCCTATTTCTTCTAATGATTCCACAATCATTAGTCTGGCTCAAACTATATCATCTTTACAAAAAAAACTTGTGTCCTTAACTCAATCCAAGTTTAGTATTCCTACATGTGACATGGGTAGTCCTTTATCCCTAGACATTATTCATTCTCTTGTTCCTCAGCAAGCTGATATGCCTTATCTTGAGAATTACAATGGTAAGGGGAGACTTTGTCACTCATGTTAAAACATTTTAAATCCTTTGTAGTGACTATGCTCATGACCATAGGATTTTAGCCAAGTTGTTTACTAGAACTTTTCATGATAAGGCCTTGCAATGGTATTTTTCCTTGCCTCCTTATTCTATTGATTCTTTTCTAAAAATTGCTAATGCCTTTATCCAATAGTTCCAAAATAACATTGGTCTACAAGTGTCCTTAACTGATTTGATGCATTGTAAACAAAATACTAAAGAAAAATTGACTAAATTTATTGGTAGATTTAAGCATTCGTATGCTCAAATTTCTTATCATGTTCTTGATATTGATATTAAGCATATGTTTATTTCAAATTTACAAAAGGATATTAGAGATAAGATTCTGCTTACTGAATTTACCTCTTTTCAATAACTTTGTGCAGTGCTTCATCATATCAATTACAAGTGAGTCAATTTGAGAGAAACACTCCAATGGCTCCTGTTCCAGTTGATAAGAGTGATGCTTCTCCTAATCCCAACAAGTTTCAAAAACCTAACAACTATGTCAAGGTAAATAAGAAAGGAAATGCATTTAATGATCAAGTTTTTTTTGCATCCAACAATGCCACTTTTGCATCTACTACTTTTCATTTGAATCGTACATTTACTCATCTTTTTGAATGTTTACATTCTATTATGAGTAAATTTATGAATCTAATATGATTAATTTTCCTCCTATTTGACCTCTTTTACCTACGACAATGGCATCCAAATCTTTTGATCCCAAAGCCTTTTGTCAATACCATCGTTAGAATGGCCATGATGCTGAGAAGTGTTATTCTCTAAAACATAAGGTTCAAGACTTAATTGATTCTAACACTTTATCTATTGATAATTTTGATGGATGTGGGAAAAAATCTATCTCTCCTCCTAATTAAAACCTCCAAATCTATACAAATCCTTTGCCTACACATGATACTAATACCAGTGTTCAACCATCTTCTGTGGATATTATTTATGATTTAAAGATGGATGATCTCAATCATATTGTTAACCATGTGGAGCATGTTGTTTTGTATCAACTTGTATCTCCACCCTAGCCTCAATCTCAACCTCAACTTCAAGTTCCACCTCAACCTAACCCTAAACCAAAACCTCAAAAAAAAACCTAAGAATAAAAGACCTAGGGAACTCTTGATCACCTTTGATGATTCTGAGACTATTAAATCTCATGATGGTCCCCTCTACATTTATGCTAGGATTTCTAAGATACCTATGTGTGGTTGTCTTGTGTTGATCCTACATCCTTAGTCAATGTCATTACTAAAGAAAACCTTTTTATGAAGAACTTACAACATGATTGTTATGAAACATCTAATGTGTGGATCCAAACTTGTAATGATTTTCTCTATCCATCATTTGGTTCTATTAACTTACATGTTGAACTTTATGGTAAAGTTGAGGACACTACCTTTGTTTTTATCCCTATTGGAGCTCTAAATTTTGGGCAAAATTTGGAGTCCTATATAGTGATAAAACCATAAAAAATAGCCTCTTGAACTCCATGCCCAATAATTAATGATGGAGAACATGAAATGGGATAAAATATTGCATTAATTTTCAATTAAAAAGTTGAGATATTATGGAAGGAAGCTCTGTGACAAGAACAATCAAAATTCTATGATCAAAGCCTTCAGAAAATGCTAGAATTTCAACCTGCTGCAAAGATAATGTTGACAGAGGTAGAAGATGGTCAAATTTTAAACATCTAAAAAAGACCCAGTTGAGGAAATAAATTTTACATCTCCCATAAAAATCTTAGCTTTCCATGAGGTGTTTTGGTTTTTCAACCAAGCCCAAATCTGAAAGTTAGGTAGTTATTTTTTAGTTAGTTTATCATTTTTTCAAAACAATTTGTAATAAGGGTGTGTCTTTTCACCCTAAAGAGGTGTGAAAGTCACTCAAACATGTATATATACATAATGTAAAATGTAAAGAGAGAGAATACAATACAAGGTATATTTTCATAGGATATAATTCGATCAAAACTACAATATGAACTCTAATGTACTAATTTTTTTTCAACATTAATAAAGATAAGTGCTCTTCCTTTTTATTTGTGGTTATAAGTTATATGTTTTCAATTAATCTTTCAGATTACTCTATGAACTAGGGTATCCTACTATGTTTTTCTATTTGATGCATTCATTTATGACTAATTTGTATAATTTGAATAATGGTAGCATGGTCTAAGAACCTATTATTGTTTCCTTTCGAGCTCTTAAGTTGGGTTAAAAACCATAGGACATATTGTATAAGTTGTTTTAAATTTTGTTTCAATAGAAGCTTGTAGGGTGATGGTCTCACTTTACAAGAGTGAGTTACCTTAAAACTATCTCTGATTGTACGTAGGATTGAAAGTTTTATGACTCTATAGCCCAAGTATTTAGAAGGCACTGATCTAACTATAATTTGGAAATTTTCATTTGGTTCATACTTTGTGGTTTGTAGATTATATAAGCATTATTTCAAAAATATTACTTTTGAGTCCTTATTTTAATCCACTTTAGTCAAGATTTATAGAATAGAGATTATTAGAGGATTTGTTTCTTTCCTCCAAGGATTATTCACCACCTTGGGAGGAACTTTGTTATTTATGTATGCAGTTGTGCAACATAGAGATTTTGATAGTTTAAAGTGAATTTAGGCTTACTAGCCTTGGCTTGATTAAGCTAGAATCACAAAGGTAATAGTGTGTACCTGTTAGTTGGCCAAAAGTGATCCCTCATTTTTGGGCACCAACAAATTGGTGACTCTGCTAGGGAAAGTTTCTCACAATATATATTTGTGAAGTTACCTAGAATTTCAGATTTCGTAGACTAGAATCAGAAAGTAGTTATATTAGTTTGTTTGGAAGCACACTCTACTGGAAGAAAGAACCTAGAAGTAAGACATTCCTCAAATGAGGTGTGACTCTATTCAATAAAGCATTTCAATTAGTGACTCTATTGAGGAAGAAGACCCAAAAGGAGATAAGTAAAGTTTTCCTTTTTGAAAGAGGTGGTGACTCTATTGTCAAGAACCTAATGTATAAAGAAACAAGTTACTACAAATTTAGATATTTAGAATGTATCAGAATAAACAACCATTTCAGAGAAAACTATTTATTCCAGATGGTATCAGACCATTGGATCTCAGTGGATTCCATTGTCTTCCTTTTAAGTTGCTGCATAAGTTTTCACAACTTGTACCAAAGTTCCATGGAGAATGGGATGAATCAATAGTTGAGCATTTGGATGCATTTTATGCATTTATAGAGAACTATGAGATTTGTGTAGAAGATCAGGCAATGAAACTATTTGTTAGGACATTAGAAGATAATGCAAGAGAGGAATATGAATCATTACCTACACAAAGTATTTCATCTTGGAAAGAATTTGAACAATGGTTTCTATATGAATTTCATGATGCAAGCAATGAAGATAACATGTATTATGAAAAGTGTGAAGACCAAAGTTGCATCATTGAGGAGGATCATAGTATGTCTCTACTTGATGCATTTTTCAGTTTGGAGAGATTTGAAGGGGAGTCTTGTGCACACTTATTCTTGAGGATGGCAGATATTTATTGGAGAATACTTGTAAAAATTATGCCTTCACGAAAAGAATTAATTAGAAAGGTTAAAAAATTGAGAATCTCCCTAGATGACCATGATCTGAATATTCTTGTTAAGATATTAGAAGAAGATAGTGAAGATAGAGAAGAGGAGGCTTATGATCAAATTGAACAAGGCCTTGTGTATGATGGAAATCTCAGTGATGACGAAGACGACCCAAATTATATATCCCCTTTGGATACATTTTTGAACTTAGAGAAACAAGAGGAAGAATCTGTAGTACAATTCTTCCTAAGGATGTTTCATATCTATCACAAAATACCTTCAGAATGCAGACCTCCATCTTCTAATCTTTTAAACAAAATGCATGAACTAGGTCTTTTATATGATCATTAGTTCCTTACCTTTCTTGAACTTATGAATAATGAACTAGTTGAAGAGGAAAGAGAGTGCAAAACTGAAATAACATGAGTCAAGTGAGGTTTCATATTTTGATGGACAGTCTGAGGAAAATGTTAACTATAATAATACTTGTGATGACATGGAGGATAAAAACTTGGATCAGATTGAAGAATAATTTGTACATGATGAGATGTGTATGGAAACATGTATCACTGACCATGATGATGAGGAAGAAAACCTTCTCAATACAAGAGAAATTTTTGCTTTATTAGACATAGAATACCAAAGACACATTGAGAAGAATGGTCCAAATTTTTTCTCAATCCATCATGGTAAGGAGGTAGATGGAGCAGCCCATATTCAAGAGAAATCAAATTGTGGAGATGAAATAGAACTACATGAACAGGAGGAAGTTTCAGGAGATAATGTCAATGAAGATGTTAGTCTTGTTGATGAAAAACTTGATGATCCAAATGAAAATTCTCATGAATGTATGTCTGAATTCTCCATGTTCCTGAATCCATTATTTGAAGAGGAAGTAGATGAAGATATGTCTAATTTATCTATGTTATCAAATTCATTGTTTGAAGAGGATCTTTTATGCAATAGAATCCATCAGCATCGTAATGAAGATAATAGTCCTAGTTTTAAATTTGATGAAACTCACAAAGTGCATTCAAAGGGTGAGATATCTTGGAGTTCATCCTTTGAGCCAGAGGTACACCAAACATATGAAGATGAGATGGAATCAGCTAGACATGATAAAGAGAATGTATTGAAGCATAGCTCTAAAATTTTTAGAAATGTCCCAACTGATCAAACTGTTGGTAAGAGAGAGTTTTTACTTCTTGAAGATAAGCTATTCTCAAAGCCTTTTGGTGAGGAGAAAAAATTATCCAAAATATAGAGATGGGACAGATTGTGAACAAGAAGGTATCTAAAAAAAGAAGACTAACCTAGAGGATTGTATGATTAACCAAATTCTTCTATTCAATAAGCATTCCAATGGACCTGATGATTTCTCAAGGTTTGAATATAGATTGGATGCCAAAGATCATATTGATGAAGTGATGAGAATTGTCTATAAGGATGACATGTGTAATGCAACAAGGTTAAAAGTGTTACGTGATCAAAATCAAGTGTTTGATAGAGGAAATGATTAATGTTCAATTTCGGGGGGCCTGGGGCCACCCAATTTTACTTCACATCAGATTAGTATGGATACTTGGTCTACTTCTCTAGAGATAGCTAGAATCTTGCTATGCTCACATGGAGCATACGTCACTGGAAAGAGCCTGTTGGAGCTCTAAATTTTGGGCAAAATTTGGAGTCCTATATAGTGCTAAAACCCTAAAAAATAGCCTCTTGAACTCCATGCCCAATAATTAATGATGGAGTACATGAAATGGGATAAAATATTAAATTAATTTTCAATTAAAAAGTTGAGATATTATGGAAGGAAGCTCTGTGAAAAGAACAATCAAAATTCTATGATTAAAGCCTTCAGAAAATGCTGGAATTTCAACCTGCTGCAAAGATGATGTCAACAGAGGTAGAAGATGGTCGAATTTTAAAAATCTAAAAAAGACCCAGTTTGGGAAATCAAATTTTCCATCTCCCGCAAAAATCTTAGCTTTCCATGAAGTTTTTTGGTTTTTCAACCAAGCCCAAATCCGAAAGTTAGGTAGTTATTTTTTAGTTAGTTTATCATTTTTTCAAAACAATTTGTAATAAGGGTGTGTCTTTTCACCCTAAAGAGGTGTGAAAGTCACTCAAACATGTATATATACATAATGTAAAATGTAAAGAGAGAGAATACAATACAAGATATATTTTCATAGGATATAATTCGATCAAAACTACAATATGAACTCTAATGTACTATTTTTTTTCAACATTAATAAAGATAAGTGCTCTTCTTTTTTATTTGTGGTTATAAGTTATATGTTTTCAATTAGTCTTTTAGATTACTCTATGAACCAGGGTATCCTACTATGTTTTTCTATTTGATGCATTCATTTATGACTAATTTGTACAATTTGAATAATGGTAGCATGGTCTAAGAACCTGTTACTATTTCCTTTCAGGCTCTTAAGTTGGGTTAAAAACCCTAGGACCTATTGTATAAGTTGTTTTAAATTTTGTTTCAATAGAAGCTTGTCAGGTGATGGTCTCGCTTTAAAGGATGGAGTTACTTTAAAACCATCTCTGATTATACGTAGGATTGAAAATTTTATGACTCTATTGCCAAAGTATTTAGAAGGCACTGATCTAACTATAATTTGGAAATTGTCATTTGGTTCATACTTTGTGGTTTGTAGATTATATAATCATTATTTCAAAAATATTACTTGAGTCCTTAGTTTAATCCACTTTAGTCAAGATTTATAGAATAGAGATTATTAGAGGATTTGTTTCTTTCCTCCAAGTATTATTCACCACCTTGGGAGGAACTTTGTTATTTATGTACGCAGTTGTGTAACATAGAGAATTTGATAGTTTAAAGTGAATTTAGGTTTACTAGCCTTGGCTTGATTAAGCCAGAATCATAGAGGTATTAGTGTGTACTTGTCAGTTGGCCAAAAGTGATCCTTCATTTTTGGGCACCAACAAATTGGTGACTCTGCTGGGGAGATTTGCTCACAATATATATTGTGAAGTTACCTAGAATTTCAGATTTCGTAGACCAGAATTAGAAAGTAGTTATATTAGTTTGCTTGGAAGCACACTCTACTAGAAGAAAGAACCTAGAAGTAAGACATTCCTCAAATGAGGTGGTGACTCTATTCAATAAATCATTTCAATTAGTGACTCTACTGAGGAAGAAGACCCAGAAGGAGATAAGTAAAGTTTTCCTCTTTGAAAGAGGTGGTGACTCTATTGTCAAGAACCTAAGGTATAAAGAAACAAGTTACTACAAATTTAGATATTCAGAATGTATCAGAATAAACAACCATTTCAGAGAAAACTATTTATTCTAGATTGTATCAGGCCATTGGATCTTAGGGGATTCCATTGTATTCCTTTTAAGTTTCTCCATAAGTTTTTGCAACTTGTACCAAAGTTCCATGGAGAATGGGATGAATCAGCAGTTGAACGTTTGGATGCATTTTATGCATTTATAGAGAAATATGAGATTTGTGTAGAAGATTAGGCAATGAAACTATTTGTTAGGACATTAGAAGATAATGCAAGAGAGGCATATGAATCATTACCTATACAAAGTATTTCATCTTGGAAAGAATTTGAACAATGGTTTTTATATGAATTTCATGATGCAAGCAATGGAGATAACATGTGTTATGAAAAGTGTGAAGACCAAAGTTGCATCATTGAGGAGGATCATAGTATGTCTCTACTTGATGCATTTTTCAGTTTGGAGAGATTTGAAGGGGAGTCTTGTGCACACTTATTCTTGAGGATGGTGGATATTTATCGGAGGATACTTGTAAATATTATGCCTTCACGAAAAGAATTAATGAGAAAGGTCAAAAACTTGAGAATCTCGATAGATGACCATGATCTAAATATTCTTGTTAAGATATTAGAAGAAGATAGTGAAGATAGAGAAGAGGAGGCTTATGATCAAATTGAACAAGGCCTTGTGTTTGATGGAAATCTCAATGATGATGAAGAATACCCAAATTATATATCCCCTTTGGATACATTTTTGAACTTAGAGAAACAAGAGGAAGAATCTATAGTACAATTCTTCCTAAGGATGTTTCATATCTATCATGAAATACCTTCAGAATGGAGACCTCCATCTTCTAATCTTTTACACAACATGCACGAACTAGGTCTTTTATACGATCATCAGTTCCTTACCTTTCTTAAACTTATGAATAATGAAATATTTGAAGAGGAAAAAAAGTGCAAAACTAAAATAACATATGAGTCAAGTGAGGTTTCATATTTTGATGGACAGTCTGAGGAAAATGTTAACCATAATAGTACTTGTGATGACATGGAGGATAAAAACTTGGATCAGATTGAAGAAGAATTTGTACATGATGAGATGTGTATGGAAACATGTATCAATGACCATGATGATGAGGAAGAAAACCTTCTCAATACTAGAGAAATTTTAGCTTTAATAGACATAGAATACCGAAGACACACTGAGAAGAATGGTCCAAATTTTTTCTCAATCCACCATGGTAAGGAGGTAGACAGATCAGCCCATATTCAAGAGAAATCAAATTGTGGAGATGAAATAGAACTGCATGAATAGGAGGAAGTTTCAGGAGATAATGTCGATGAAGATGTTAGTCTTGTTGATGAAAAACTTGATGATCCAAATGAAAATTCTCATGAATGTATGTCTGAATTCTCCATGTTCCTGAATCCATTATTTGAAGAGGAAGTAGATGAAGATATGTTTGATTTATCTATGTTATCAAATTCATTGTTTGAAGAAGATCCTTTATGCAATGGAATCCATTAGCATCATAATGAAGATAATAGTCCTAATTTTAAATTTGGTGAAACTCGTGAAGTGCATTCAAAGGGTGAGATATCTTGGAGTTCATCCTTTGAGCCAGAGGTACACCAAACATATGAAGATGAGATGGAATCAGCTAGACATGATGAAGAGAATGTGTTGAAGCATAGTTCTAAATTTTTTAGAAATGTCCCAACTGTTCAAACTCTTGGTAAGAGAGAGTTTGTACTTCTTGAAGATAAGCTATTCTCAAAGCCTTTTGGTGAGGAGATAAAATTATCCAAAATATAGAGATGGGATAGACTGTGAATAAGAAGGTATCCGAAAAAAGAAGACTAACCTAGAGGTTTGTATGATATAACCAAAATCTTCTATTCAGCAAGCATTCCAATGGACCTGATGATTTCTCATGGGTTGAATATAGATTGGATGCCAAAGATCATATTGATGAAGCAATGAGAATTGTCTATAAGGATGGCATGTGTAATGCAGCAAGGTTAAAAGTGTTACGTGATCAAAATCAAATGTTTGATAGAGGAAATGATTAATGTTCAATTTTGGGGGGCCTGGGGCCAGCAAATTTTACTTTGCATCAGATTAGTATGGATACTTGGTCTTCTTCTCTAGAGATAGTTGGAATCTCGCTATGCTCACATGGAGCATACGTCCCTAGAAAGAACCTGTTGGAGCTCTAAATTTTGGGCAAAATTTGGAGTCCTATATAGTGATAAAACTCTCAAAAATAGCTTCTTGAACTCCATGCCCAATAATTAATGATGGACTACATGAAATGGGATAAAATATTAAATTAATTTTCAATTAAAAAGTTGAGATATTATGGAAGGAAGCTCTATGACAAGAACAATCAAAATTCTGTGATCAAAGCCTTCAGAAAATGCTGGAATTTTGACCTACTGCAAAGATGATGTCGATAGAGGTAGAAGATGGTTGAATTTTAAAAATCTAAAAAAGACCCAATTCAAGAAATCAAATTTCCCATCTCCTATGAGAATCTTAGCTTTCCATGAGGTGTTTTGGTTTTTCAACCAAGCCCAAATCCAAAAGTTAGGTAGTTATTTTTTAGTTAGTTTATCATTTTTTCAAAACAATTTGTAATAAGGTTGTGTCTTTTCACCCTAAAGAGGTGTGAAAGTCACTCAAACATGTATATATACATAATGTAAAATGTAAAGAGAGAGAAGACAATACAAGATATATTTTCATAGGATATAATTCGATCAAAACTACAATATGAACTCTAATGTACTATTTTTTTTCAACATTAATAAAGATAAGTGCTCTTCTTTTTTATTTGTGGTTATAAGTTATATGTTTTCAATTAGTCTTTTAGATTACTCTATGAACCAGGGTATCCTACTATGTTTTTCTATTTGATGCATTCATTTATGACTAATTTGTACAATTTGAATAATGGTAGCATGGTCTGAGAACCTGTTACTATTTCCTTTCAGGCTCTTAAGTTGGGTTAAAAACCATAGGACCTATTGTATAAGTTGTTTTAAATTTTGTTTCAATAGAAGCTTGTAGGGTGATGGTCTCGCTTTACAGGAGTGAGTTACCTTAAAACCATCTCTGATTGTATGCAGGATTGAAATTTTTATGACTCTATAGCCAAAGTATTTAGAAGGCACTGATCTAACTATAATTTGGAAATTGTCATTTGGTTCATATTTTGTGGTTTGTAGATTATATAATCATTATTTCAAAAATATTACTTTTGAGTCCTTAGTTTAATCCACTTTAGTCAAGATTTATAGAATAGAGATTATTAGAGGATTTGTTTCTTTCCTCCAAGGATTATTCACCACCTTGGGAGGAACTTTATTATTTATGTATGCAATTGTGCAACATAGAGAATTTGATAGTTTAAAGTGAATTTAGGCTTACCAGCATTGGCTTGATTAAGCCAAAATCGTAGAGGTATTAGTGTGTACCTGTCAGTTGGCCAAAAGTGATCCATCATTTTTGGGCACCAACAATGCCTACTTATGATCAATTTCAAATTAAGATTGGTTTGCCTTGGTTGAATTCCATGCATTTTTTTCTTCTCCTATCCATAAGTGTATTAAATTCATCCATGATGAAGAAGTGAAGACAATTAATCATAGTTTATATCAACCTTCTAGGCTTAGGGATCATGCTACCCTTGACTTCTTTTGGCCTTCATTACCTAATTCATGTTCTTCGCAACCTAATAACCTTTTTCACTCATATCAAGCCTATAAACATCGCAAGATTATTGAGTTAAGCATGCCTCATATGGATCTTAACCATGGTCTTTTTCCTACACCTTTAATACCTCCTTTATCCATTACTTCTAGTTTTGTTAATCAAGCTCCTAGTGTTTCTTTTTAGCCTACTAAGAATCCTACTAATCATTTTATAGAACCTGTGAAGGAGCTGGTTATTGTTCCTCCTAGTTCTCAACATATTTCAAACAAGACAAAATATAACCTATCTACCAATGTACGTCATAAGAAGCATCGAGCTCAAGCTAAGGCATGTTCCTCTATTCTTCAAAGTTCTTTACCTTCTTTTGACTAGCGCATGCCTGGTGTATTGGAAGAAGTTAATGTTAATAATGATGTTAAGAGGAATGATTAAGATGATTCTATTCGTATCTAGATTCTATTTCGATTAATCTTGATGAAGAAGATACTCTTTCTAATGATTAATATGAGACTCTTGACATCGATACTAATTTACCTAATATGATTTCAACATAATTGATAATTACACCTAGTATCGACCATCATGATTCTCAAGAGGATCCTTGTTTGGAACTGGCTATTATTCCTACCATGTTAGATATAGCCCCTCTTGTGATTTTCTCACCTTCCCTAAATGATATAGACTAATATGGGGAGAGTAGGTGATGTGCTTGATTGGCTTGTCCTCCATGGTAGCTTTTTGTGTATTTTCTTGTTGTATTATGTTTCTCCCGTAATGTGTTTGCTAAATGTTTGTTATATTCTTTTATATGACCCTTGTTACTTTGTTGGTACAAGGTGATAAAGGAATCGAACATGTTGTACTATTCCTCTATATGTATCTCTATTCTTCTATATGTTGTTTTTATGTTATGTTGTACTTGTGCTATTGTTCGTAAAAAATTTTCTTGTGTAGTCCACTTTGATTTGTGACTTGGTAGAACTAATTGTTTTTGGTCTCCATTTTGTGGTCTGCAAAGACTATTCTTTGTAACTCTTGTGTTTTCTTTCCTCCATTGTGATTGTAGTTCTACTTTCTTTGGGGAATGATGTCAATTCATTTGCAATAATATCATATATATATATATATATATATATATATATATATATATATATATATATATATATATATATATATATATATATATATATATATATATATATATATATATATATATATATATATAATATCTTATGATCATATTGACCCCATGGTAGGTGGATCCCTTTTGTTTTATTTGTATATTTATGTGGTATTTCCCTTGGCTTGTCTTCGCTTGGGGGCATCTCGTAGTGGAAACGTAATGAGTGGAGTTGTTTATATTTATGTTCAAGCCATTACTCTTGTTAAAGTGTTAGCAATGACTTTAATGTGGGAGCATACGCTCTACTCACTTTTTGCACACACGCACTTCCAAAATATTTTTAGAATTAAAACTTTCTCTTTTTTTTCTCCCTTTATGGATTAGAGACTAATCCTTAAAGCATGGATTTTTACCTTATATGATCTCTTGATCCCTCTAGTTTCAATTTACAAAGTTTTGATCCCTTAAGGTCAGAAGGTGTCCTTAAGATTGGATCTCTCTTGTTTTGTCTTTTCTCTTTTGGAATAGAATATTCTTGAGGGTGAATCCTTGATGGGTTGACTAGTGAGTAGCCACATTTACTAGGTGGTACAACTCCATCTTTCTAGTTGCACTATTCCCTTGTGTGATTCACAATGGGACATAGGTTCTCATTGGGTGAGGTAATCACACCCTCTTCTCTCCTTTTTCTAGTGATGTCTCTCTTATTGTAATCTTGGGGTTGATAAAGAATTGACTCCTTGGGGCTTGAGGAATTGCTTTGTCCCTTTGATTTCAATAAGATTTTCTTTTTTTTTGTGATCTCCTTTACCAAGAGTTTGCATTGAGTCCATACTCTTGCTAAAGTGGGGGCTAAATGTATCATCAAAAAATGGAAGCACTTCCATTTAGGACTAGCTTAGCCCTCTAAGTAAGTGGTTTGGGGTCATGCCAAATGCCTTGAATGGGTCTTTGACTTGGATCTAGATTTTCCCCTATCTAAACCTGTTTTCCACTTCTTTCCTACATATCTCTGGTATCTTTCTCTAAGATT
This sequence comes from Chamaecyparis obtusa, assembly GCA_027943335.1. NCBI lineage: Eukaryota > Viridiplantae > Streptophyta > Pinopsida > Cupressales > Cupressaceae > Chamaecyparis > Chamaecyparis obtusa. The sequence goes on along the minus strand of BSBK01001817.1, from coordinate 2,335,135 downwards.
TTGAGGTTCTTAATCTCAGGTTCAAGGTCAACCTTTTGGGTCAAGGTAAACCTTGACCCTAACCTAGGTAAGGGTCAACCTCAACCCAGACCTAGGGTCTAAATTTCAAATTCCAAAGATTTCTGGATGTCAAGGATTGCAAAGAATTCTTTCCCTCTTCTGGGTCGGCTGCTTCAGGCTTCGAAATGGTGACTCTTAAAATACATTTAATATAGGTCCACTTCTAAGGGTATGAGCCTAATGGGAATTTATTTCTCATATGTCTACCTCTCTAGAAGTTGGTGTCTTAGACTACTATATAATGAAGCCTTCTCTCATTTTAGAAAAAAAGGAGGAGAGAAAAAAGAAGAAAAAGGGAAGGAAAGAAAAGGGAGGATCATCTATACATAATTTATAAAAGTGAGAATTCAAGCATTAAAGTATTAAAGCATTCAAGAATTCAATTATTCAAGCATTCAAGATTCAATTCATCAAAGAGATCTATTGGTAGCCATTGAAGGATTCAAGCTTTATGGAGCCCTCTTGTTGAAGATTTCTCCATCCATATCCATTCAAGCTTCTTCCTATTCCAAGATCCATTCAAGATTGGTGTTGAAGATCTAAAGGAAATTTATTTGAGACATCCTACATACTACAATTCTACATCCATTTGGAGCATCCATACTTGTGGATTCAAGGATTTGAATCCTCTATGAGGGTTTCAATGTAAGTAAGGTGAATTATTCTATTTACTTTTTTAATTACTGCAATTTTAATTCTATTTCAAGGTTAATTCCAAAATTGGGGTTTGACCAAGGAAAACCCCTCATCCAAACAAAAACACAATTTTTCTTGCAGGTGCAGGTGCGGAACAGTGAATTACAGAATAGATTTGGATACCCTTTTCGGTAAACTTTTAGGATCTATGAACAGAATTTCCATCAAAGAAGTATAGGTCAAGGTTGACATAAAGGGGCACGATTGCATGCCCATATTTGGGTCAAGGTCAACTTGGCTCAAAAAAGAAAAATATTTTTGGGTTTTCTCCATCTCTGTGTTTTTGTTCTAAATTTGGTTGCAGAATTTCTAGAAACTTAGTACAAACACCAGAAAATAGCAATTTCCAGATCTACTATACTTTGAGGTTAGTATTTATCTTCAATTCATTTTAATTAATATTTTAACACTCTCTTCCAAAATTGAATGTAAGGTTTTCCTCTTTCTTCTTATTACTAATCGATTGATTTATTTATGCATTGATCATTTTCTTGTGGTTAATCAATTTGGATCTTTCCTTTGGGAATTTAGGGTTAAGAAGAGAATCTTACCTTCTCCAGCTCTTCTATATGTAAAGGATATTATTTACATGTTGTTGAACACATCAAAAATAACCAACTAGTCACAAATCATCATATCATTTTTCATTCTTTACACTACTGTATGGAGAACAAGTTTTGAAAGTGTACACAGTCTTGAGATTTACTTGTATTTTAGTGAACAAATAATTAATGGATGGAGTTATGAGTTATATTTGGATCTATGATGGATATTAGATTTTATTTTATGTGTTTAATTTCAAGTTCTACAACTAGTTTAAGTTTTCTTATTCATTTTTTCACTTTAGTTTAAATCTTTTCAAAGTCTCTGTTCACTGGTTCATACCAGGAGAGTTGTAGAAATGAGGTTCTAACTCACTATCCCACCATCCATTATATATGGCATTTTTGGAATAGTTAGTAGACTTCATGAGTGTACTATATGCAAAAGGAGTGGCCCTAGAATGTATGCTATGTGTTTTTACAATCAAGCCCTAGGTGAGCCATGGTGAGCTCGGCTAGGAAGGACTTAGCCAAGAAGAGGAATAAGTTGCAAGGGTGAAATGGAAAGTGTGGTTTGGTGATTAGAGATCTTGGATATAGTCATTAGAAATATCTGGATGCAAGGAGAAGGTTTTATCAATCCATTTGATCACCCAAAAGCAAGAGACACTTCATGTAATCAGTAAAGGCCCTAAAACCTACCAAAATCACCTATTTCTGGTTAAGGGATTGTACGGCCTGGAAGAAACCTAAAACCTCCAAAATACTTGAGAGGTTACCTAATGTTGTAAGAATCCACAATTTTTTTGTAGGGTAATTTGGAAACAAATAGGTGGAAGACCCTAATTTCTTAGAGAGCAGGCCTAATTGGGGCTCTTCCTTGTACCCCTAAATAACAAAGGAATTATGAGATCGGCAAGTGGGATTGGTGAAGTGAGAGATGAAACACATTAAATGGGACCATATAAGACACTTTCTAACATGTCCTCACCTCTGCAAGTTCCTAAGTCCATTTGGAGGTGTTAAGCCCTTATTCTAGCTTAGGGGTCAATATGTGCATGGAAGTGGTAAGGATCAAGAATTTCTTTGTCTTTGTTGGTTTGTATTGGTAGTTGTAATACCCCAAAAATGGGCTATAGGTTCATTAACCTCCTATATCAACACATCAAACAAAATCGACATTAAAGTCCTAACCAAAAGCACATATACACATCATTGAATCCTAATTGATTATCTTAAATTCTGCATCGAGGAATATTCCTAGCAATATTTGTAACTATCTTAATTATCTTTAATTTAATAATTATTAGGCAATAAATCACATTTATCCTAAGTTTGATTAATTGAATATTTTCATATTTAATTAATTAGATTTAATATTTGCCACTTAATTGTTTAATTAAATTTAATTCTATCTATTATTAATTGTATTATTTAATTTTGACAATAAATTCAATATCCTATGAATAATTGATTAAATTCTTATTTAATTGATTAAAGCAAGTTGTCATTATTTAATAATATAGTTTTTAATAAAAGTTTGATTAAATAATTGATTAACCCATAAATCAATTATTTATTTTCAAAAATCAATTAAGTTGAGCATAAATCACTTTATTTATTAAATTAATTCATAAATAAAACATGCACAATCATAAAAGCAGACAACTATCAATTATCAATTAAAGTTAAACTCTATTTTGAGTTAAAACTTAGCTTTTGCATGTTTTTGTGAATTAAATTATCTTTATTATCAGATAACTCAAAAATCAAGCTGAGTTAATCTGAGTGATTTATGGCTTTTTCTCATGCACCTCCAAAGCCCTGAATTTCTATAAAACCAAGGCTCAGCTCTTCATAATTCATCTCTCAAATTTGCATCCACAGAATCTCATATTTTTGCACAATCACATTAGAGAATTAGAATTGGGAGAATCAAAGCTTATTGCGAATCAAGGCTATTGTGAGATCAATTTGTTTTTTTTACATTCATTTAGATTCTTTTTCATATCATTGTTAGATCATTTTAGCAAATCAATTTCATATAGATTAGTTTTCATATCAAGTTTTTATCATTCTTATTGCATAGAAAATCTAAAAAAATATAGATTACTTTGCATTCATATTTCATATTCTAATCAATTGCATTCAAATCCTTCATTTAGGTGTCGTCTAGGTCACTGATCTCGATAGCAATCTGAGAACATTAATCTTGCACCTACTAGAAGGCAGTAAATCGCTTGGTTAAATTAGATTTTAATTTTGTACGATTTTGTTTATAGCTAACCTCTAATATTTTACTAAAGTGTTGTGTCTATAGATTAGGTTAAATTTTCACACACACATTTCTGGTGCCCACCGTGGGGCAACCCACCTTTGCATGTTGGTTTTGATTTTTTTTTGGACCTAAAACCCCAATGTTTCAAAGATTTAATTTTATCTCCCAAACGGCTTAAATTTTTGGTTAGAAATTTTTTTTTTAGGTTGGTGACATATCAAGAAAGCTATAATAAAAAATTTAAAATTTTTTGAGATGTTTTGAATTTTTAATAATTTTTTCTTGAAATTATAGAAAAAATTAATATCTGATGCAAATCAGAATATTTTTCAGAAATTTTTATATTTTCAGAAAGCTCTTTAAATTATATAGGGGGTCCATTCTTTGTGTTTTAAATTTGGACATGATATAATAGCTCAAATAGTCAATTTACAAAAACTGGTCTATTTTGATAAAATAGGTCTCTAGGGCACAAATGAAGAAATTTTTCTAAAAATTTTGCATTTTTGGAAATCTCTCTATTTTTTAGCAAGGGTCTCTATTCTGAATTTCTATTTTTGTGGCCAAAATCATATCAAAAAAATTAGATCTTGTTGACTAGGTCAAATGCAGTGCAAAAAAATTAAAATTTTGTGATGGGTATGCACTTATTTTTCATATGATTCAATGCATGATATGAGTTGTCATTTGGATTAATTTCTAGTTATTATTGCTCCTAATAATTTATTTTTAGATCTAACCCTAAGGTTTTCATAAGTTGAATATACCTTGCATATCTTGTTTGCTTGTTGGCTTGTTGGAGAGTTCGTAACTTGCTTGCATAGTAAAGCTCAACAAAAATTGCTAAAAATTAGGTAAAATCTACTAAGCACATTGCAAGGATCCTAGGTATTCTCCTTCATCTAATGACATTTTGATTTGAGACTTAAAATAAATCTCTCGTGTGTCTAGCTTGGGTGATTCTTTTCATGCTTTTGTTTTACACACTTGCATAATTCATACTAGGTTGTGACCCCTTTAGGATTCATTAAGTAGTCTTAGATACTTGTGATTGATTTTGATTGCTATCTTGGGTTATTGGACTCGCTAATCCACCGGCCCCTCATTTCCACCCCGTGGTTGCAATCTCAACGCCATAAAGGGGAGGGGTCAACAAGACAGAAGCGTTAAGTGTTCCACTTGGCAACCCTTTTGTGCTTTTAGGAACTCACTTGTTTTCTAAGTTGGGAACTCATTTTCAGCTTGTGTGAGGTGTTAAGTGTTCCACCTTGTGGACTCATCTCATATTTACTTTAAGCATTAAGTGTTCCTCTTTCTGCTTTTTGGGTACTTTTTGGTAGATTTGCTTTCAGAAATATATCTGTGCTCACATAGTAATTAGGCCCTATGAACACTATTCGTGATTCTTGAGAGATTGAATTCCTAGCAAAATCTTTCTTGATGACATAATCCTTGTAGGTAGGGAGGATACTTAGTGCATTTCACATTCAACCTAGTTAGTGCATCTTCTCTTATTGATCGATACATTCTCTCCCAAGAGAGGTTGATAGATCACGTGGGGTAGACATCACAAGCTTTGGTGAATCAAAATTGGTTAGTGCGTCTTCCCTTATTGATTGATACATTCTCTCTCCGGAGGGGTTGATAGATCACATGGGGTTGATATCATAGACCTTGGTGAGACAAACTTTGTCTTAGCATGTTGGATTAATCTACTTGCTTTGTTTGGGTTAAAAGTGAAGAGGTATCAAAACCTTGGATCTAGAGCCAAGTCCCCTTGTGGTATACTATTGTGAGTCACCTTTAGAGAGGGTTAACCATAGCGGACAATCCCTTCATAGGGAAAACTGTGTTGATGGAACCTCAAGTGGTAATAGCCATTTTTGCCGTGGTAGTGATAGACGCTATATAAATGTCCTTGTGGAAGAAATCTCCATGGGTATGGTTCATTGTTGGGTTGTCAGATCTCCCTAGTAGCTCCTGAAGATTAAGTTCTTGGACTGTGTCAAAACCCTGTTGCACTGGGATTTGAGTTCACCCTTTTGAATCATAAAAGTTGCAGAGTCAAACCATTACTAAAAATCCTAGCGAGGCCAAATTTTCATTTTATAGGGTATATGTGCATTATTACAAAACATTTTTGGGATATACACAATTAGCGCTTCTGAGGATTAGAATGAATAAGTCACTTGATTGTTCATGTGCAAGGTTTCTTTTGCCCTTGTTCATTATTTTCAGACATGCTTGAAATCACTTGCTTGCTATTTTGCATGCTTGTTTATCTATCTAGTTATTGAAAATGGACAAACCTGTTACAATCCTCAAATCTGGACATTGAAATTTGCAAACGATTCAAAACTAAAAACTCAAAATTTGCAAAATCTGAAGTAAAATCCTTTTCTAGAGTCAAAAATCATTTCAGGAAGTCAAAAGTCATACGATTTTTTCCAAGTGTCATTTCATTACAACCCATCTATCGTATGATTGAGTACCCAGTGTCGTACGAGTTTCCATGCCAGCAAATTCTCAAAGTCAAAATCTTGCAACTGTGGTATGAGATTTTCAACTATCATTTCATTACTACCCAACTGTCGTATGAGATTTTCAACTATCATTTCATTGCTACCCAACTATCGTACGATTTTTGCAACTGTCATTTCATAGCATACCCACTGTCGTACAAGTCTGTAGAGTGTCATTTGGGAAAATTTAGAAAAAGTGTCAGAAAGTTGTCAAAATTGCCAGATACCCATCTTTTTCAGCCTAGTTCTAGAATCTATCAAACAAATCACTGTGTCAAGAATAGAGCAATAGCTATTGAGAATCAGTACACATGTCTCAAAGAATCATTACACAAGAGGAAGAAGCTCTAATCACCACTATGATGAAGCAGCTGCAAGCTATGCAAGTCCAGCTTGACAAACTTGAGAAAGAAAAGGAACCTAAAGAGTTCTCCATGGAAACTCTGTGCTCTTTTCCATTTGATAAAGAATTGTACATGTCACCATGCCCTCAGACAAAATGTGAGCAATGTGACAACCCTTATGATACTTCTTCCACAGAGAGTGACACATCAAGCTTTGGAGACTATGATGACTATGACAATAGACAATGTAATGATACCTATGGTCCACCTCTATTCCTAAGAGTCCTCCTCATCATGTGTTCCTACTTACTACAAATGGGCCGTCACATTGTATAGATCATGATGGTGATCCATATGATTCTGATTTTGAAAGAGACTTTGATGGCTTTTGTGGACAATACCTTGATTATGATCCATCTACTACTACTGAGGACTATAAAATGCATCGTGCTAGCTTGAAGCATCAATATTATAAGAATCCTTCTCCTAAGGACTCTCCTGCTAAAAATAAAGATTATCTTCTCAAGAAAGATCATGTTAATGTTGGACCTTTGTCTTGTGATGGTTCCCTTCCATCCCCTACTTCCTCCAATACCCATACATTTCCTAAAGCTTCTGAGTCTTTCAAATCTTTCAGATAACCTTCATCTGACACAAGCCTTGATACTTTTCATGCGGTTCCCTATAGTTATCCTCCAGGGCTACCTCTTAAATAAACTCAAGCTAACCTTCACTTGGCTGCAAATACTTTCAATAACGATAAACCTAAAGAGCCTAAACCTTCATATGCTATAATCCCTACTTTAGCTAGTCCTCCATCATCTCTTCCAAAGTCATCCATACAATCCCAACATGCTTCCTTGTCCTTAAAAGTGGCTCCATGTCAAGAGGACTCTAAAAATGATGAAGAAAAGAACATAAAGAATGATCAAGATCAAGAACCCTCCATGTCATCCAATCCCTTTCATGATGTCTCTTATCTGCTTCATGGTTCTTTTGATCCTGCACACCCTTTTTCATGCATTCCACCATGTCTTAAGTCTTCTCTTAAGCAAGATCAAGCTACTACTTACACTATTGAGCTTATTGACAATCAAAATAGCCTTACTACACTTGTGCTTTCTGAATATGATACTTCCATTAAGGTTGGTAAAAATGGTGTTGTTACTTCCAATGTTAAGCCTATTGAAAACCAAGAAAAAAATTGTATGCTTGTGTTATCCAAAGATCCTTGTCAAGATTAAAGTCTTCCATCTTCTTATTCTACCATTCCATGTTCACTTCCACTTTCTACTCTTCATAAGTCTTTGTAAGCTTTGAACAATCCTATCAAAGAAGGTGCTCCTATTCAAGATGTACTTGATTCTATTGAAAATTCTAATGCTCACTCTAAAGATGCTGATATCCTTGGTTGTCATATAGATGCTAATGAACTTATTGATTATCTTTTTGCATCTTCCACTTCCATCCTTGGACCTCTTCCACCACTACTAAAGGCTTCACATCTACCTTCCATCTTGGGTCCTTATGTACCTTCACTTTCCCCTCCTAACTTTCCTAATTTTCCATCCATCTTAGGTCCTTACATACCTCCATCTCCTATCTTTCCTCAAGATCAACATAGATGCATACCCTTGAATCCTTTTCATCCACCCACCCATCTAAACCAGTCATATACTTCTTCTTCCACAAGTCCCAAGTTTTTTGGAAGTAACTTGAATGTTCAATACAAGAAAAAGAAGCAATACAAGAATCCATCAAAAAAGGATCACCATGTCTTCTCTAAATGACATGGATGCATAAAGTCAAAAGAGATATCTAAGATGAAAACTACAAGACAAGTATGGGTTCCGAAATCCATCATTAAAGATATTCTCTCCAAATTACCAAAAAAAAATGAAAATCTTATGGCTATATGGATTCCAAAGTCTCTCTTGAAAGAGTCTGGTGTTAAGCAAAAAGTGAAATTGACATTCAAGCTTCCAAAGGCTTCCACTTCATCTTCTTCCAAAAAAATTCTTCCATTCCATGTGCCTAAACCACAACCTCTACTATCCATTCACCATATTCCTTCACGTATTCCTTCATTCACGATTCCTCTATCCTCTCACCACCCTTCAAGGTATGTGTTGATGTTGAGCTTGCCTTCCTTTCCATCTACCCTTTCACAATCCTTCCATTCATTATCTTTCTACCTTCTATCCTTTTTCCTCATTTGCCTATTCCTCCTATCTTCCAACCTCACTCGCTTTACATAAAACCTTATCCTCCATTTTTCTCTTTCATCTCTTTTTCCCTATCAGCATCTTTGAGCATATCATTTTAATTCCTTGGCATATCATGGTTTATCCTTTCAAGGAGCACTATCTAAAAAGCTTGCCTTCCAAAAATTCAAAAAGAAAAATAAAATAAAATAATATAAAACAAAAATTGAAAATGTGCCTTGGTGGAAACCTGGAAACAGGCACCTTGGTAGCAAAAGTAAAGAGAAATAAATTCATCCTATGGTGAAAACCACTCCCTTGTGGAACCTTGGATAAGTACCATGATGAAAACCTAGCAATCAGGCATGATGCGTAGTTCTTCTACATATTTCATCCATTTCATCTTCTCTCTTTGATCTTGACAATGTTGATCTATACACAAACATTTGGCTTTTTTTTTTGAGCTATCTTACAATGATCTTGTTTTCATTCCCTTCCTATTTAGCCTTCATATCCATCTTCCTCCATTCATTTTTGCCTATCACTATCTTTTTCCCCTTGGGTCTTGATCTAACAAAACAAAAAAAAGAAAGAAAGAGTAAAACATAGTGCTACGAATCCTCTTGACATGTCTACTCCTTTGGATTGCATCCTTTCCTGCTCTTGCATTATGATTTTGTGACTTATCCTATGCTAGCCTTTCATTGCTTATCCAAATGTGCTTTACATGACAATTTTTCCCTAGCTTGAGTATTCTTGAGGAGTTTTACCTTGAAGATTTCTTCCCTTCATTCTCTTTCATTCTCTTATCTTCCATCTCTTCCACCAGCTTGCCAATCCCTCTTGTTCTCCACCTTGCTAGACATTGAGACTGCACGATATGATCTTACTTGGGAGTTTGCAATGGAAAAAGATGCTATCAAGTATACTAAGTATCAGAACAAGTATCAAAACCAAGTATCAGAACAAGTATCAGAATCATTATCAAAATCAGTATCAGAACCAGTATCAGAACAATTATCATAATCAGTATCAAAATTAGTATCAGAACCAATATCAGAACAATTATCAGAATCAGTATCAGAACTAGTATCAGAACAAGTATCAGAATGAGTATCAGAACAAGTATTAGAATGCCTACAGGGGCTACACCTTTCACTTTAGTTTATGGGTCTAAAGTGGTACTACCTATTGAGGTTGAAATCCCATCACTAAGAATCAGAATGCATGGTCTAGTAACTGATGATGACTACAGAGTGTCTAGGTTGCAAGAACTTGAACTACTAGATGAGCATAGACAAGTAGTGTATGATCATCTCAAAGTATATCAGAAGAGAATGTCTAGAGGCTACAACAAGAAAGTCAGACACAGAGAATTTCAAGTTGGCGATCTAGTTTTGAGAGAGAATCCTAAAAATTAATCACATCGAGAACGCAAGGGGAAGTTCGAACCCAATTGGCCGGGTCCCTTTGTCATCACTACTACTTTTGGCTCTGGTGCCTATCAACTCTCAACGACTGAAGGAGAACAGCTCTGAGAACCAATTAATGTTCTCCATCTGAAGAAATTCTATGCCTAAGGCATTCAGTCTATGGTAAAATGTCCTCAAAAAAAATCAAAAAATATCAAAAATACAAAAAAAAAAAAAAGGGAAAAGAAAAGAAAAAGTGCCTTGGTGAAAACCTAGAAACAGGCGCCTTGGTAGAAAAAATAGAATCTCTGCCAAGATGGTGAAAACTCAGCAAATGGGTGCCACTTGTTCCAAATGCTCCATCTATTAGTGCAATCTTGGTCTTTCCTAGCTTTCAGTCTTGCTTTAGTTTGTACAAATCTCCCGGTTTGTTTCTGCATTTCCAGTTTTCAATAAGTCAGTTTGTCCACAAATCGGCTCAAGTGTCTGTATCCTATCAATGTTCAAACTTGGGGGCAATCAATGTCATATCCTATGGTCTGCGGTATATCTTAGACATATCATATCTAGTCAGAGTCCTTTGAAGCTTCATGTGAGTCAGTCAGTCAGTCTTGTCTCTAGAAAGGATTTTGCATCTACAACAACGCAATCAAACATCAAACAACAAATTGAAAATGATTTGTGCTTCATGCTTTTATCTCCTTGTATGCTTACTGATTCGCATTGAGATTTTTGCATATTGTGTCCCTTTGAGCTCTTCGATGATGTCCTTTATAGGATTTAGAGAGTGATGACTGGGGGCATAATCTTTTCTTTATTTTCTTCTTGTATGTGAAAATCTAACAACTTTGGAAATTCTGGATTGAAATGGTGTCCGACTGTAAGAGCCTCTATCTTGAATTGGATGGCCATTCGTACCTCGACCATTGATACTCGGATGATTCAAAGAAGTATCGATCTAACTATTGTCTTTTTGAGTGAGTTCTTTCTCCTACTGTGAAACACGATCTTACTTAAGGATGTGAACGATAAAGGGTCACTACGAGTAATTCACATTGGATTTGGAATGATCTCTTGACTGTTTGATGTGTTTGTCATGCAAGGCGTATTCAGGTCATCACGATGTTTATGTTTTGATGCTTATACAAATTCCTATATCAAAATGGACATGATATTCTGGTCATCCTGGCGTTTGTGCCTTGGTGCTTATATCTACTCCGACATTCCAAAAATAAAATCAATATTCATATATCCATGGTTGTTAACCAGTGGGTGTTGTATTGATTCTTGTGCATACAAATCGATATTCATATGTCTATGGTTTCATAGCTAGTGGGCATTGTATTGATTTATCCGGTTACCTAAAAGTTCAATGATGATAACAAATCGACATATGATCAGTGACTAGGTCCTAGGTCTTAGGTTGCATTTCATTTTGCATGTCTCATTGCATTTTGCATGTTTGCATGATCTCACAATGCTTGGATAAACTTCAAAGCTTAAACAATTCTTTAATCACATTTTCACATTTAACAAAAGCTGAATCTCACATGAAGGTTCCTCCATTGAAATAGCAAGTAGAATCCTTTTTCGGGATCAAAATTCAAATCTGAGATAATTCATATTATTAACTACTTGCATATTCAACCTTTTATCATCACAGAAATCCAGTATTCAACTTAACTGATTATCTAACATCAAACTATCAAAATTTCAACTTGGTCAGCTATGGTCAACTCATGGTTTAACCTAGTCAAACTTGGTCTTTTGGGACCTTCCAATGATGTAGAATGTGTTCTTGAATGTTTATAACCACTTTTCCAATCAATTAACATGCTTCTGAACCATCAATGCTGACTTTTCTTTTCAGATTTCAATTTTAATCCCGAAGGGGGCATGGTATTGCACATCATTCAAAGTCTGTAAATCAATTTCTATCAATATCTTTCATCAGTGATCAAGACAACAATCACGTCTAGTTACTGATTCATCAAAAATGACCTCATCGCTCAGGGAAAATCTATCATCACTTGGGGCATATCAGATTCGTCAATCCATATCAATCTGGTATTCTCCTAATCTTGTAAACTATATCAGTTTTTGCAACCATCGGATCATAGTGTTCTTTCCTTGGTTCTACGGCAACTGAAAGATTTGGATGTGATACCTGCTAGTTCTGCTAAGACAATCGAGTCTAGAACTGGTCACTCACTTCTTAGCAATCCTAAGGTTTGGAATCAGGTGTTTTGACACTCTTTCGCAATCATCAGTTCATCACTGCTATAGTGAACATTATCCTTGGTCATTCAGGACCTACTATCTTCATATCAAATCAATATCATTCAGTTTCTATCTCATATCAATATCAATTTCAAATCTGTTTCATATCTCTATCAAACATAGACTTTCTTTGAACCACTGTGCTTCACACAGTAATTCAAAGAGGGGCAAAATGTAATACCCCAAAAATGGGCTATAGGTTCATTAACCTCCTATATCAACACATCGAACAAAATCGACATCAAAGTCCTAACCAAAGGCACATATACACATCATTGAATCCTAATTGATTATCTTAAATTTTGCATTAAGGAATATTCCTAGCAATATTTCTAACTATCTTAATTATCTTAATTTAATAATTATTTGACAATAAATCACATTTATCCTAAGTTTGATTAATTGAATATTTTCATATTTAATTAATTAGATTTAATATTTGCCACTTAATTGTTTAATTAAATTTAATTCTATCTATTATTAATTGTATTATTTAATTTTGACAATAAATCCAATATCCTATGAATAATTGATTAAATTCTTATTTAATTGATTAAAGCAAGTTGTCATTATTTAATAATATAGTTTTTAATAAAAGTTTGATTAAATAATTGATTAACCCATAAATCAATTATTTATTTTCAAAAATCAATTAAGTTGAGCATAAATCACTTTATTTATTAAATTAATTCATAAATAAAATATGCACAATCATAAAAGCAGACAACTATCAATTATCAATTAAAGCTAAACTCTATTTTGAGTTAAAACTTAGCTTTTGCATGTTTTTGTGAATTAAATTATCTTTATTATCAGATAACTCAAAAATCAAGCTGAGTTAATCTAAGTGATTTATGGCTTTTTCTCATGCACCTCCAAAGCCCTGGATTTCTATAAAACTAAGGCTCAGCTCTTCATAATTCATCTCTCAAATTTGCATCCACAGAATCTCATATTTTTGCATAATCACATTGGAGAATTGAAATTGGGAGAATCAAAGCTTATTGCAAATCAAGGCTATTGTGAGATCAATTTGTTTTTTTTACATTCATTTAGATTCTTTTTCATATCATTGTTAGATCATTTTAGCAGATCAATTTCATATAGATTAGATTTCATATCAAGTTTTTATCATTCTTATTGCATAGAAAATCCAAAAAAATATAGATTACTTTGCATTCATATTTCATATTTAGATCAATTGCATTCAAATCCTTCATTTAGGTGTCGTCTAGGTCACGGATCTCGATAGCAATCTGAGAACATTAATCTTGCACCTGCTAGAAGGCAGTAAATCGCTTGGTTAAATTAGATTTCAATTTTGTACGATTTTGATTATAGCTAACCTCTAATATTTTACTGAAGTGTTGTGTCCATAGATCAGGTACAATTTTCACACACACAGTAGTTTGGTTGGGGTGTAAGACTAGGGTATTGAAACTTTGAGTTGATCCTATAGGTCAATTGTGTTAGTGAGCACACTCAAGGTTCACTAGGTGGACCTAGGCAAGGGCTAGTGATTATATCTTTCAAACCTCCCTATCAATACATATTCTTAATGGTTAATTAATTTAAATATTGGTATTCCATGCATAACCATAGAGATCTATCCTTTGTCTTAACAAATATATTAGGTTCTCCCCAAGGAGAGCCTTGATGTAGTCAAGGATGGAGGATCCAATTAAGGACTGTCTAAACTTGTAGCCAAACCACAACATAATGGAATTACACAATAATAACACCAGATCTAAGAGAAAACAAATATCTTTATTCATCAACAACTGATTACATGCAATGTGTCAGGCTATAAGGCCTTCCTGGTTATCGCCAGTTACAAAGCAAGACATAGTTCAACAAGATCACGTAGGATCCAATGCACCTCTCAACTAGTCTAGGTCTATAACACAACATGAAACTGGTAGACAATCCAAGAAAGATCTAAACTTGTGCATGTAGACCACTAAGCAATCTTCTTGTGCCTAAGCTCACAAGCTACTAACTCTACTATCTTTAATCCAAATCCAATCTCCCTCTAGAATGCTACTCTCAAATTATCCTTAATGACTACCCCATCATCCTCTTAAATACTAATTCCCAGCCACAATTCAGCTTTACAAACAATTAAATCCCAAAACCCAGTCGGCTTCCAAAGTATACAAATATTAAATGTAAAACATGGTCAGCTCTCAAATAGCCTTACAATAATTTAATTATACATGTCAGCCTCCAAATCCACATAGGAGAATGCAACATGCCAGACCTAGGTCCTCACACATCCAACAGTCAATCCATAACTCAAGGAATGCGACCCAAATTAAATGCATTAGTCATCCAAGCTGATTCATCCAAACAACCAAGTCGGTCTACAAGAACATCGAGCACCTAAAAGAAACACTAAGATCTCATCGATAATCAAACAATGAGAAATAAAGAAATAACTGAGCACTAGTGAACTGATAGACCAAGCATCACTGAGTAACGCAGTTATTGCAGAGCGCTAGGAGTAACCAATGCCATTACTTACCAAGTATTCTTTAGAGACCAAGCACCCTGGTAAACACAGTAACCGAGAAACCATACTCCAAGACTGATAAAATACTTCACAACTAAGATCAAAACTACCAATCTGCCTTTCAAAACAAACATATTTTTGGTTGACACAAGATTGCCAAGAATCCTAGGATGCTCCTACATCAGACACCCCAGGTAAAGAATATATTCTCATAAGGACATTAGGAACGTCTTAAGGGAATCAGAAAAGGTATGCCATATATGTTCTTAACCCATATCTCCTCTTGTCCTTCATTCCAAGTTGTCTTTACTTCATCCATTGTTCCCTGTAGCAAGTTTTCCTGCTTCTTATCTTTCCTTTCTGCAACTGATAACAATTGACTTTGACCATCCCTTCTACTGCTGATCACATCAGTACCTTGGTAAATACCATCCTCTTTGGACTCTTCAATCAACTTGATATCATATGCATCTCTTTGTGTCATAAATGTCATTATCTATTGTACTATTTTTGTTAGAAAGACCATCCACCTCTTAATCTCAACAAATTCATCAGATATATCATTCTCCTTCTCTTTCAAAATCAACTTTGTGGGAATAGGTTCATCAACCCTATGCTCCTAAGGTTTGTCATGGTCACATGGACAACACCTGATAACTCCACATCCCGTAGTCCTTGTCTCCTATAAAGGTAACAACTTATGCCTAGATCCATCATGCCTAACCACATAGGTGTTTTCATGACCATTAAAGAGAACATTTATATCAAATTGCCAAGGTCTCCCAAGCAATAGATGACAAGCATCCATAGGAAACACTTCACACAATATTTCATCATGATAAGATCCAATCTGAAAATTAACCAAGCATTTTTCTTCAATCCTAACCATAGAAACATCTTGTATCCAACTAATCTGATAAGGGTTAGGGTGTTTTCTTCTTTCCAAATTCAACTTACTAACCATCTCTTCTGAAACAAAGTTCTCAGAACTACCACCATCAACTATGACATTACATACCTTATCCTTGCACTTACATCTGATCCTGAACAAATTTCTTCTTTGTACTAGTTCCTGGACACATGTAGCTAACCTCCTAGTAATAAGAAACTCACCTTTTTCTACAACATTCACAATATCTTCTTCAGTAGTTAGTGCAACTCTTTTCTTAGGACATTAAAAACTTCTATGAACCGCTTCACCACATTGATAACAAGTACCAGTGAACTCATTCTTCCACCTTCCTCTATGTCCAGTATTTAAATTCTTAGTGACTTGACCATTGCCAGATCCTACATCAGTCTTCTTAGGATTCTCTACCACATTACTTTCAGAAACTATTTCACCAGTCTTACCACCTTTATTCATATTATTTTCTCTTCCTTCAAACCTCTTGTTTAGCTTCTCTTCAATCTTTAATGCCATCTAATAAGAATCTCCTACTTCTGTCATCCAAATAGTAAGTAACTCTTCTTGAATACTAGGTCTCAAACCATAAACATACCTAGAAACCTTCTCTTTATCAGCTTTCGAATGACCAATCCTAATCAGGATTCTATAAAACTCCTCATTATACTCCTATACAGATTTGTTAGTCTATTGCAAGGCCTCCATCTTCTTAAACATGTCCAACTCATAATCCACCGGAATGAATTTCTTCTTTAGCTTGTCAACCATTCGGTTCCATCTAGTAATCTTTTCCTTTCCTCTCCTACTTCTTTCCAACTGAACTTCTCTCCACTAAATATTTGCACGACCCTTCATTTTAGTCTTTGCAAATATAACTCTATTAGGATCTTCTATTTATTCATACTCAAAGTACTCATCTATCTCATTAGTCCAATCAATCAACTCTTCTAGCCTAAGGCTTCCAAAAAATGTAGAAACTTCAATCTGAGGTCTTTTCCCAATTTTAGACATAGCCTTCACGATTCTATTTTCTTTTGGATCCCTAGCTTCTTCTAAAGATTCTTCAAAATGATCTTCTTGCTCAGATTCATCATCACTATCTTCTTTCGATGTACTCTTCTTTCTCAATTCCTCTTGCAGGTCTTGCACTTGTTTCTGCAATGCTCAAAAATCATCAAGACTAAATTCTCCAGTAGCTTCCTCCTCTGAGATCTCATGAGCTCTCCTTAGAGGCATCTTCAATCCAAGCTCTTGGTTCAAACTATCTCTCCTTCGGTGATCTATCCACACATTCAAGGTCAACTTGTTCTGATACCACTTGATGCAGTCAAGGATGGAGGATCCAATTAAGGACTATCGAAACTTGCAGCCAAACCACAACACAACAAAATTACACAATAATAACACTAGATCTGAGAGACAAAAAATATCTTTATTCATCAACAACTAATTACATGAAATGTGTCGGGCTGTAAGGCCTTCCTAGTTATGGCTAATTACAAAGAAAGACACAGTTCAACAAGATCATGTAGGATCCAATGCACCTTTTAGCTATTCTAGGTCTGTAACACAATAGTACACTGGTAGACACTCCAAGAAAGATCTAAACTTGTGCACAGAGGCCACTAAGAAATTTTCTTGTGCCTAAGCTTGCAAGCTACTAACTATGCTATCTTTAATCTAGATCCAATCTCCCTCTAGACGACTACTCTCAATTGCTCCTCAACAACTACCCAAACATCCTCTTAAATACTAATTCCCAGCCACAAGTTAGCTTTACAAACAATTAAATCCCAAAACCTAGTTGGCTTTGAAAGTATACAAATATTAAATGCAAAACATGGTCAGCTCTCAAATAGCCTTACAATAATTAAATTATCCATGTCAGCCCCTAGATCCACATAGGAGAATGCAACATGCTAGATCTAGGTCCTCACATGTCCAACGGTCAATCCATAACTCAAGGAACATGACCCAAATTAAATGCATCAGTCGGCCCAGTTGATTCATCCAAAAAACCAAGTCGGTATGCAAGAACACTGAGCACCAAAAAGAAACACTGAGATCCCATCAGTAACCAAACACCAAGTAGAAGAGAGATAACTGAGCACCAGTGAACCGACAAACCAAGCATCACCAAGAAATGTAGTTATCACCGAGTGCCAGGAGTAACTGATGCCTTCAATTACCAAGTGTTCTTTAGAGACCGAGCACCTCGGTAAACACTATAACCAAGAAATGATACTCCAATACTGAGCAAATGCTTCACAACTAAGATCAAAACTACCAATCTTCCTTTCAAAATAAATATATTTTTGGTTGACAGAGGATTTCCAAGAATCCTAGGATGCTCCTACATCAGATGTTAGCATGAATGAACCCTTTCTCTAAAATCTCCTATAGCTAAATCTTGAGCTCATTTAGCTCAGTAGTGGTCATCCTATATGGTTCCCTTGAAGATATCTCAACTCTTGGTATATGATCTATATGAAAATCAACTTCCTTACTAGGTGGCATACATGGTAGCTTAGAAGGAAACACATATGAAAATTCCTAAAGAATAAGATGGTCATCAAGTGAAGCTTTCTTCTCCTCCTCTTCCTCCCTATCATTGATACTGATGGAAAATAACTAACATCCTTTCTACATTCTCTACTTAAGTTACATATTAGGTATCATATGAAGTGATATATGCCTCTAAATCCCTAAAATCACTATAGAAGTGCCATGGTCATCTACCCACTCAATATTTTTCTAATGACAATATATCTTGGCTATGTCAGTGTAAAGATAATCCATGCCAAGAATAATTCCATAAGATCCTAGAGATATAATACAGAGGTCTATCATGGTGGTCATATCACAAATTTTCACCTGACAATCCTTATTCATTGATTTAAATGACACTCTAGCTCCTAATGCTAGCTCAACCTCCCAACTATTATCCTACCTAGTTGCCACTAGTTTGCAATGCTATACAACCAATAAATAAATAAAGGAATCAATAGATCATGAATCAAATAGGATGGTGACATTACTACCTCTAATCATACTTTTGGCCTCTATGACTATGGCCTAATACTCTATCTGGTGGTTGTCAACTGATATAAATATCCTGTGGGACTTACCCATGTCCCCAAATTTAGGCTCTGAGGTTTCCATATGCTATCTACCTACCATCTGACCCTATGGAGAATCTATAGCTATGTTCCCCATGGAACCACATGTATAACATGGTCCACGTACTTGAGTCTAAACTCCATGTAGCCTAGAATACTACTATCTTCCAATCCTACTAGACCCACTGAAACAACCACTGGCGGACTGCTAAGTCTAGATCAGAGGTTTAAATAGAATCTATGGTTGTTGATCTCTCCAAAGACCCTATATTTGATACCTCTTGGGATTAGAGACCTAATGTCATTGTGGTGGCCTCCATCATTTATTTTATTGAGACTCAGTGAGGGGGTTTATAAGACCCTGATGAATTTCTATGATTACCCTTCCAGTGGGTTTTCTGAAGCCTATATTTCTAGAGTGTAGGGTTATAGTTCTAAAATTGATCTCGTGTATCTTATGATTTACTCTAAATATCCTCTTCTATCAATTCCTTCTCCATGACATCCCAAAGACTTCCTAGAGATTCCATACGTACCGGTCCTAATATTACAACATTCATTCATGTTATGAAGTGGTTAACTCATAACTTCTTGCCCTTCATGTAATCCACATAAGGTAGAAGCTCAAGGAAAGTTCACTCATGTATTGTAATACATTGAGTCCTTGCTAATAAAGATCTTTTATATCATGAACGTGATGCTACCTAAAATTCTCTAACAAGTACCTATCTCTTAATCTCTCTAAGAAGGTGCCCCAAGAGATAGTGTCACTGAATAGGTTACTCTTGTATTCCTCTTGTCTCCACCAAGTAGAGGAAGTTCCTCTCAGAAGATGAATCACAAAACATGCCTTTAGATTTCTCTCATATGGATGCAACCCAAAGAACCACTTTAAACTCAAAATCCATGACTCATCTTCTGCACCATCGATGGATCTTGAAAAGAGTGGTAGTTGTAGGTGAATTATCTCTCTAATTTGATCCCTTGGATCTCAAGGTGCTCTCTCTAAAACCCTTGGCATTATATCTGGTGGTGGTTCTTTCATATGAACTAACTCATCCTCATATTCAGCCTAACCCTCTACATGGCTAGGATGAGGGCTCCTACTTTGATCTCTTTCTTCTGGCTGATGTCCCTCTACACCCTAGTGTTCTGCATGTTGATCCACCGATGGTAGCCTATGTTGAACTATGTCGATAAGGTTTTGAAGTGCATTCATAATGTCCTGGTTTGGTTTTGGTGGTTTCTTAGGAAGAGGTATCTGATCCCCTTCAGGAACCTCTGCTTCTTTCTCAACATCCTCTCATGCCGAGTGAGAATGTCTAGGTCCTCGTCCATGTCTATGAGCTTTTTGTGTAACTAGGGACATCCTACATGATCAATAAAAAAAATTAAGTGAAACATAATGATTTAAGGCTCCTAATGTTGAAACAAAGATCTCATACCAAAATGTCATGCCCAAAATTTAAGGCAAAAACAGACCAATAATTTTTTTTTCACACATGATAATTTAAATGGCTAATGTGTTTCATGTTGAGATGGAAGAGTTTACTAGGTCCAATATAGGAGTTACAACATAGTTGGATGTATCAAATCTCAAATGGTATCCAGGTAGGGTTGAGGAAAGTCAATGGGATTCATGACAAGCGATGACCATGTGGGAACTACTCTTTCCTAAGTTGTGTTGTCAACATCTCCTGATAGGGTTAGCCTTCATGGTTAAACTAGGGTGACTATCGTTAGCTAAGTTTGAATATTTAAATACAATTAGTTACATTTTAATGGTAGTTTTAATAAAGCCTATTAACATTCATGAGATTTATTAATATCTTGTAATTAACATTTCCTAATAAATTCACTGCTACCCTTAGCATTGCAGTAACAATTTCATTATTTAATTGATAAAAATGATTTAATTACATTATCCATTAATAATTTATAAGGTTACATTTATAAATATAATAATATTAATTTTAACATTTTAAATGTCCCCTTCTAACTAAAAGACTCATCTAACGAATATTATAAAATCTAATATTTAATGACCCCATTTATAAAATTAAATGACACATTAAAATGTTAATATATATTCTTATATTGAAATCATATTAATTCAGGTCATTTTAAAACAATATACTATTTTCAAATTTTAATTATACTACTAACATGTTATTTTTAAACCCTGTATTATAAACATTATATTAGTCTCATTTCAAACATTGTTTTACAACATTATATTTTAAATATTTAAATTAAAAATAAATTATCTTATATTTATATTGATACATTTAGAAATAATGATACGAAACCTTATATTATAATCATTTATTTCAATTATTACATTAGTCACACCTAAAACCGATTAAAATAAAGTATCACATTATAACGCTATTTTAAACTCTAGAATATGAGGTTAGTTTAAATCACCAAAATTAAAAAAACAATATAAGAAAATCATGTATGTATGTATGTATGTATACATAAATATACATATATATCTTTTATAAACTTAATATTACACACATGTTGTTTTATTAAAATTAAGTTATTTTAATTCATTCTAATACCCAATTCTTCTAAAATTAAATTTACATTTGCTAAATAAATAACCCTTTTAAATTTTAAAGACTTAACAATTACAAAATAGTTTCCCTCTCTTTGACTTTCTCCATGGAAATTACAAAAAAAAACAAAAAAAATAACTATTAATTTATTCACTTTTAATCAAACCCTATTTAGTGTTTCTACACTTTCTACATGAGATGCTTTATCTCATTTTGAAAACCTAATCTCTCTCTCACACACACACACAAACACATTTTCTCCTCCAACCTAACCCTAATTTTGGGTTAGGGTTTTGTATTATACTTTTTTTCTTGTTTCTTGTTTGTAGGTTGGAGGAAGAGGAGCTCCCATTTTAAAATTTGCATGTTTAATGGGGGAGGTTGAAAGTTTGTGAATATTTTTTTTTATGTTTGGGGTGGTTGTGTGTGTCCCTTTGGCAGTGTGCCAAAGTAGTGGCATGTACCAAAGTAGTGGCATGTACCAATGTATTGTGGCATTGCCATGACAGTGGCTTATGCCACTCACTGTGGTATCCACCACAGGTAGGGGCATGTGCCACTGTTCTGTGGTGTCATCACGACAATGGATTTCACCATTAACCGTGGCATGTGCCACAAGAAGTGACATGCACCATTGTTTTGACATCGACACTAGGGGGCACAATGGAAGAACCCTCCAAAAATAATTTGAAGATATTTTTCTTGTTATAAAAATTTTATTATTATTTTTTTATTTTTTTTTGTTATATATATATATATATATATATACATATACATATATAAATATATTTATATATGGAATTGATATAAAAAAATAAAAATTTATTTATACATACATACATACATACATATATATATAGATCTATAGATCTATATGTGTGTGTGTGTGTGTGTGTGTGTGTATACATATATATACATATATACATATATATACATATATACATATATATACATATATATACATATATACATATATATACATATATACATATATATATATATACATATATATATATATACATATATATATATATATATACATATATATATATATATATATAGATATACATATATATATATGTATATATACATATACATATAGATATCTATATATGTATATATATAGATATCTATATCTATATATATATACATATACATATACATATACATATACATATACATATATAGATATAGATATAGATATCTATATATATGTATATATATATATATATATATATATATATATATATATATATTTGTATGAATATATATATTTAAATATATGCATATATATTATTTATTTCTATAATAGATTTATATATTTATATATGTCAATACACACACACATATATGCATTCATTTGCATTATGAAAATTTAGAAGTTTTTTTTTTTAATAATTATTTCAAAGAAAATATATAATGAATATTGTATGCAAATTAGAATTCTAACTACTTGAAATGAAATATTAACTATACTAAGCTACTAAAAAATCAATCTAATGCAAACACAATGAAGAATACATGAATTTGAAACAAATGAAGTTTTTTCCTCAACTTACCCATGTGGCTTGTCCCCATTGTCCTCCTAGCCTTGATTTCTTGGATGTGGTGAGCTCTCAGATTTCCAAATGATGTTCCTTTGCCCAAGATGCTCTCAAAGTGTGGCGATTTTATGATTTATATGCAAAATGGTTTAAAACTAATGCAGGAGCATCCTGGGTGTAAGAGCAATCTTGCATCACCCAAAAATATTTTTGTTTTTGTATTCAATAAGGGCTATCTTGTGCAGAGTTGCTATTTATGGAAACTTGCTATTTTTAGTAAGTTGGTCTTATGATCTCAAAATGTTCTAATTTTACATATGGAGGTTCATCTCAGTCATATCAGCCTGCCAGCAAAGTTTCATGGCTACATCAGGTCTAGTTTTGAAGATATTGAAGATTTTCGGTATTGGCAGCAGGGTACAGAAACTTCAAACTCAGTTTTGAAGGCTTTAGAGGCCCCGAATGAGGTTGAAAATTTGGGTGATGGGCGCTTTTTGTAAGATAAGCCTGTAGAGCGCTTTGTGGCATTTCCAAAATGGGGTTATAATAGCCAATCAGGTCAACAGGTGATGACTTATGGTCTTTAGAAGTTGGGTCACCTGAAATGGCAGAAAATAATTTTTCTTCAAAATTTCTATTTGGGTTTCAAAACTCATTTTGAGCCAACTTTGATGTAATAAATTGTAAAATAAAATAATTCTAGGTTTGGTCGGCCCTAAGGGCTAAATTTCTAGAACCTTCTCAGGCGGTGCAAATTGCCTATATAAAGAAGGCCCGTAGTGTTGTCTAGGGCAGTTCTGGGTAGTAGATCTAGGTAATGATTTGAGGCTTTGTCCTACAGAATATTGTAAGGGAATGCCCATGTGGCTTTGCATATTGTAATTCCACATTTATGGAGATAATAAGAAGCCAATTTTCTGTTCTTGCATATTATTGTTGTTGTTTCTCTATTTTTGTTATGTGTTTATGGTATTAAGGGGAGTACCCTTCATCAAGTGGTATCAGAGCACGAGTTCTTGAGTGTGTAAATAGATCACCGACTGTGAGCCAGTTTGCACCAGGACCATGGTTAGGGTTTCAACGTGCATCGCAAAAATACCTCCATGAAGAGAACGTGGCGGAAGAGCTGGTGCTGTGACACCTAATGTTAGAGAGCTGCAAAGACAAGTGTGAGCATTGCAAGAAGAGATTCGTAGAGGAATGAATCTTAATGTCAGAGATGAAAGCGAGGATGAAGCCGAAGAAGAATATCAAGAAGGAGAAGCTGAAATTGTGAACCAGGAGGAAGAAAGACTTTTTCAGGCGATTTCCAAGATTGGGAAAAGACCTAAGATTGAGGTTCCTACATTTTCTGGAAATCTTAACCCAGAGGAATTGATTGACTGGATCAATGAATGTGAGGAATATTTTGAGTATGAATATGTTGAGGATCCTGATAGGGTCAAATTTGTGAAAGCCAGATTGAAAGGTCATGCGAAGATCTGGTGGCAAGAAATTCAATTGGAGTGAAATAGAAGAGGGAAAGATAAAATCACAAGATGGGATCGGATGGTGGATAAATTGAAGTGACAGTTCATTCCTGTTGATTATGAGCTTGACCTACTAAAGAAAATGCAAAGTTTGAAGCAAGCAGGAAGATCTGTTCAGGAGTATACAGAGGAGTTCTATCGACTCCTCATCAGAACAAGCCATGCAGAAGCTGATAAGGAGAAAGTTTCCCGATACCTTAATGGGTTAAGGCCAAGCATTCAAGAGGAGTTGAATCTGGTTCGAATGAACAGTATTGAGGAGGCATACCAATTTTCCCTAAAAGTAGAGGAAAAGTTGAACAAGAAGTTTGAGAGCAGACAAAATGGAAGAGGCCATGGTGGAAGATCTGGTGGACGGTCATATGGTGGCCAAAATGAAGATCTGAAAAAGAAGGATGAGGCCAGTAGCAGTTAGAATCAGAGAGGAAACAATTCCAATCATTTTCAGGATTAGAGTAATAGAGATCAGAGAGGAAGAGGAAGAGGACAAGGATCTGGAAGAGGAGGCTTCCGTGGAACATGTTTTCATTGTGGAGAAGAAGGTCATAGGGCATTTGAATGTCCTCAGCACCAAGGCATAATAGACAGAAGAAATGAAGGCCAGGCCAGAGTTTCACATGTAGATGAAGATGCTAGATCATCAAATTCTAAAGATGTTGAAAGAGGAGAAATGCTAATTAATAGAAGAGTCTTGCTGAGTGGTGAGAATGAACCTGAACAAAGGAGGAGCCTGTTTCGCACTAGATGCAATTGTGAGGGTAAATGTTGTGATGTAATTATCGATAGTGGAAGCACTGACAATTTAGTGTCAGAAGAGATGGTGACAAAGTTGAAGCTCAAGAGACAGAAACACCCACATCCATATCGGATTGCCTAGGTGCAGGATGACCACAAGGTCATGGTCAGTGAATAGTGCCTGGTAAAGTTCAAGATCAGCGGGTACCAAGATGAGGTACTATGTGATATCATCTCTATGGATGCATGTCATATGTTGTTGGGTAGACCATGGCAGTTTGACAGATGTGCTGTACACGATGGTCGTATGAATACCTATTCCCTGACAAAGGATGGAGTGCAACATAAGCTAAAGCCATTGAAGGAGACTGAAGAAAAGGTATGTGGTAATTCAAGAATAACATTTGTTGATGGAAGGAAATTCCTAGATGGTATTAGGCATGAGCATGTGTGTTTTTCTTTAATTCCAAAAGTTGGTAAAGAAGAAGTAGAGGATGTACCTGTAGAGGTTGCAAATTTGTTGAATGAGTTTCAGGATATTGTATCTGATAATGTACCTAATGGTTTACCACCTTTAAGGAAGATCAGTCATCATATGGATTTGATTCTAGGGGCTAGTTTGCCAAACAAGGTAGCACACAGAATGACACCAGCAGAAAGTGAAGAGTTGAACAGACAAGTACATGAGTTATTACAGAAGGGGTTGATTCGAGAGAGTCTGAGTCCCTATGCTATACTAGCGGTATTAGCACCAAAGAAGAATGGAGAGTGGAGGATGTGTACAGATTCCAGAGCAATAAATAAGATCACAATCAAGTATAGGTTTCCATTGCCACGAATGGATGATATTATGGATTGTTTGAGTGGAGCTATGTATTTCTCAAAGATAGATCTGAAGAGTGGATATCACTAGATTCGGATCAGAGAATGAGATGAATGGAAGACTGCCTTCAAGAAAAAGGAAGGACTGTATGAGTGGTTAGTCATGCCTTTTGGGCTAACCAATGCACCGAGCACTTTCATGCGACTCATGAACAAGGTTCTGAAAGAATTTCTGGGTAAGTTTGTCATTGTTTACCTAGATGATATTTTGATTTTTAGCAAGACATTGGAGGAACATATGATGCATATTCGTATGGTGTTTGAGAAGTTGAGAGATGAGAAATTATTGATTAATTTGAAGAAGTGCAGTTTTGTGAAGAAAGAGTTAGTGTATTTGGGATTTGTAGTTTCAGCAGAAGGTCTAAAAATGGACCCAGAGAAGGTACAGGCTATCCTTGAATGGCCTACTCCAAGGAGTGCTACTGAGGTAAGATCTTTTCATGGTTTGGCTAGCTTTTACAGAAAGTTTATCAAAAATTTTAGCAGTATTTGTGGACCCTTGACTGAAACAATGAGAGGGGATAGAAAAGAGTTTAAGTGGACTAATGGGGCAGAAAAGAGTTTTCAATTATTGAAACAAAAAATTACAGAACAACCTGTTTTAGCACTTCCAAATTTTAATAAGGTGTTTCAAGTAGATTGTGATGCTAGTGGTACTGCAATAGGAGCTGTTATGAGCCAAGAAGGTAAACCTGTTGCTTATTTCAGTGAGAAGTTAAATGATGCCAGAGAAAATATTCTATTTATGATCAAGAATTTTATGCTATAGTTCAGGCATTAAAAAAGTGGAGGCACTATCTGTTTCCTAAGGAGTTTGTTTTGTATACTGATCATCAAGCTTTGCAATATTTGAATAGTCAAGGAAAGTTGAATCAGAGGCATTTGAAATGGGTTGAGTTTTTGCAGAGTTATACATTTGTTTTGAAACACAGGAGTGGAAAGTCTAACAGGGTTGCAGATGCTCTTAGCATAAGGCAACTATTACTGATAGAGATGCAGATTGAGGTGGTTGGGTTCAAGGAACTCAAAAATTTGTATCCAGAGGATCCTGATTTTGGTGAAGCTTGGAAAGCTTGTATAGAACCTGTTACTCTAGACATGATGAAATGGCTGAATTTTATCATCCAAGATGATATGCTATTCAGAGGGAGTCAGTTGTGCATTCCATGAAGTTCTATGAGGGAGAATCTCATCAAGGAGAAGCATAGTGGAGGATTGGCTAGACATTTTGGTCGTGATAAAACCCTTGCTTTAGTTGGTGAGAATTATTATTGGCCACAATTGCAACAAGATGTGAAGAAGTTTGTATAGAGTTGTAGAGTATGTCAGATGGCAAAAGGAGTGAAGCAGAATATAGGGTTGTATCAGTCATTACCTATACCAGAGAAGCCTTGGGAGGATATCAGTATGGACTTTGTTCTTGGTTTACCGAGGACACAGCTGGGACATGATTCAATTTTTGTAGTAGTTGACAGATTTTTGAAGATGGCACATTTCATTCCCTGCAAGAAGACTAATGATGCTATTCATATAGCAGAATTGTTTTTCAGAGAAGTGGTGAGACTACATGGTTTGCCAAAGACCATAGTTTCAGATCGAGATACTAAGTTTGTTGGATATTTCTGGCAGACATTATGGAAGAAGTTGAAGATAGATTTGAAGTTCAGTTCATCACATCATCCATAGACTGATGGACAGACAGAGGTGGTGAATAGAAGTTTGGGAAATTTGTTGAGATGTTTGGTTGGAGATAAGCCAATAGGATGGGATTTGATTTTACCACAGGTAGAATTTGCATACAATAATTCTGTCAATAGGAGCACTGGTAAATCACCATTCCAGATTGTATATGGAAGTAGTCCAAGAAATGCATCTAAATTGAGAAAGATAGATAAAGGAGAAATAAGTAGTGCTGAAGTTGAGGATTTTGCAGAACATTTGAAGAACATCCATGAGGAGGTGAGGAAGCATATTACCAAGATGAATGTGTAGTATAAGGCTAAGGCAGATGAGAAAAGGACGCATAAGGAATTTTAGGTTGGGGTTGAAGTCATGATTCATTTGCGGAAGGAGCGATTTCCAATTGGTACATATAACAAGCTGAAAATGAAGAAGTTTGTACCATGTAAGATATTGAAGAAGCATGATTCAGGAAATGCATATGAGGTAGAATTGCCTAGTGAGCTAAATATTTGACCAGTGTTTAACATTTTAGATTTGACAGAGTATCACGAAGGCAGTGTTGAAGATGAGGTTGCAATAGCACAATGGAGTATTCCAGCAACCAGTTTAGATATCAAGGAGATTGAAGACATACTGGATAGTCATGTTGGCAGAAGCACAAGGAACAGGACATATGAAGAGTATTTGGTCAAATGGAAAGGATGACCTGTTGAAGATTCATCATGGCTAACAAAGGAGGAGGTTAACCATCTTGGTTTTCCTCTGCACACCTGAGTCGTGACAGGGTCACTTCTCAAATTACCTCGGGTGTCTGATGCAGGAGCATCCTGGGTGTAAGAGCAATCTTGCATCACCCAAAAATATTTCTATTTTTGTATTCAATAAGGGCTATCTTGTGCAGAGTTGCTATTTATGGAAACTTGCTATTTTTAGTAAGTTGGTCTTATGATCTTGGAATGTTCTAATTTTACATATGGAGGTTCATCTCAGTCATATCAGCCTACCAGCAAAGTTTCATGGCTACATCAGGTCTAGTTTTGAAGATATTGAAGATTTTTGATATTGGCAATAGGGTACAGAAACTTCAAACTCATTTTTGAAGGCTTTAGAGGCCCCGGATGAGGTTGAAAATTTGGGTGATGGGCGCTTTGTGTGGGTCAAGCCTGTAGAGTGCTTCGTGGGATTTCCAGAATGGGGTTATAATAGCCAATCGGGTCAACGGGTGATGACTTATGGTCTTTGGAAGTTGGGTCACCTGAAATGGCAGAAAATAATTTTTCTTCAAAATTTTAGTTTGGGTTTCAAAACTCATTTTGAGCCGACTTTGATTTAATAAATTGTAAAATAAAATAATTCTAGGTTTGGTCAGCCCTAAGGGCTAAATTTCTAGAACCTTCTCGGGCGGTGGAAATTGCCTATATAAAGAAGGCCCGTAGTGTTGTCTAGGGCAGTTCTGGGTAGTAGATCTGGGTATTGATTTGAGGCTTTGTCCTACAGAATGTTGTAAGGGAATGCCCATGTGGCTTTGCATATTGTAATTCTAAAAATTTGTAATTCCACATTTGTGGAGATAATAAGAAGCCAATTTTCTGTTCTTGCATATTATTGTTGTTGTTTCTCTATTTCTGTTATGTGTTTGTGGTATTAAGGGGAGCACCCTTCATCAAAAACCTTGATTATGCAACTATGGTGGATGAAATGACTAATGTTAATGGCTCACAAAGATGCTTGACTAGTTGATTGCTTGATTACTTGATTACTAGAATGCTTCAATGCTTGAAAATGACTAATGCTATTAGGCTCTCAAAGGAAGAAGAAGGCTCCTTTTATGGGTTTTTGGAGGACTCAAGCCTAGGTGGCAAGATCCTAGGGTGGAGATTGAAAGGTGGAGGATCCTAGGGTGGAAATTGACTTGGTTGAAGGGGTTGAGAGAAAAGGGGATGTAGTTGGAATGTGAGAGGAAGAATAGGGAGGATGTTCCTCCTACATTGACAAGGAAGAGAAGAAGGTGGAAGGGAAAGACGCATGTCAAGTGTCTCACAAAGACCATTGAGAAGAAGGGGGAAAGACCTTTTCTCCATGAGAACTCTTGGTACAAGTGTCCCATGAGTCATCTTTGACTCTTTGAGGTATCTTGAGCAGGTCCTTAGCGATACAAAATGTTCTTTGACGTAGTGTAGGAGAAGACATGTGGTCATGAGACCAAGTCTTATAAGGCCACATAACCCTTAAAAAATAGGACATGTGTTTGTGATGATAAATGATTTATTAATAATTAATAAAAAATAATTATTTTAGCTAAGGTGATGTGTCAAGTGACTAAGTCTATGTGATGGACTAGGGGATTTAGTCATATTAGCTATTGTATAATTGATTAATTAATTAAATCACTTTAATAAGACTAATTTAGGACTTAGGATAAGAAGAATAGGATAAAGTGAATATATTAAATAAATTGAATAATTTATTTAATAATAGAGGAAATAAGTATTAATTAAATAATAAATATTTAATTAATTCATCAAGTCAATATTAATTAAATAATAAATATTTAATTAATTTATCAAGTCATTTTTAAGTGTATACAATTTCCCCCTCTTTGAAATAATGTGTTGGTCGCATTGTTTCAAAGAAAAATCAAGCATTTTGCCCCTGCCCCAGACAATGTCGCAGATGAAAGTGACCCATGCTTGCCCCCTCGAGAGATTGATAAAAAAAATTTAAAAAAAATTATTATTATTATTATTTTATGTTGACGATCAATCTCACAAAAAGATTCGAAAGAAATGTGGGTGAAAACAGAGGTGACAAGAAAATTTCAATAGGTAAGGTCCACATACCAAGTAAATTTGGTCCATAGGCTATATATAGGGCCAAAGGGTCCACTATAGGGTCATTATTACACATGGCATTGAGACATTGGAGCTTGGAGAGAGAGGAGATTAGAGCTGAGAAGATGTTATTCCTACTACCAAACCACCGCTTTGAGAGAGTCAGATGCTTCTAGAGACCTCCTGATTCAAGAGACCCGGTAAGTGACCTAATCCTCTTGGTCATTTTGTGATTTGTGCATGATTTAGATATGATTTGTGGCATGTTTAAGGTAGATCCTGTTAGATCTTTTTCTTGTTATGAGCAAATTTGATAAATGTATGTGTTGGGTTTCAGGTTTTAGGGGTTCTCAAATCTACAAGAAAGAGTCTAATTGATGAGGATTTGATAAGATCCTCCTTCTTCTTTGAGCTCCATAGGACTCAAGTGGGTATTTCCTATAATAACTTACTTCGACTCTTATTTCCTATAATAACTTATTTCCTATAATAAGCTCTTGAAAATCTCAAGGAATTCTGTTACTTCGACTCTCTGAATGCTTGGTAATTTGAAAAGAGTGACAAAAAACTGTATTTATTTAGCAAAATTGAATGTAGAAATCCATTAAAGATCAAAATCTGAAAATTATGTCACTTCTGTCATTACTTGGCACCCTGAGAACTCAATTCACTAGCCATAAGATGAGAAAATGACAAGTAATCAAATTTCAACTTCTGGCGATCTAGTGACTACAACATGTTCTCGTAATCACTGAAAGATTTGGCACCTCCTTTATACTTTCAGAGCTTTTGTGACTGAAGGAAACCATAGTCACTAAATGACTTTACTTCTTTTTGAGACCTAGCGACTATAGTTAAATATCATAGTCACTAAATAATTTGAACCCTTTCAAATTTATCTGGAGACTGGGTGACCAAGTGTTCACTTACATTTTTCATCCTGAGATTTGGCGACTATTGTCATTACTTTAGTCACCGTAAAATTATTTCTTTTGAAATTTATCTCAAGACCTGGTGACATAAAGCCATCAACAGATCTAGCAACTACAGTGAATCTCCCAGTCGTTGAAGCTGTTTGACTTTTCAAACTTTTTCTTGAGACCTCCCGACTTAACCATTTGGAGATTCAGTGACTAAAGAGAAGAAAAATCCAATTTATTTATTCTATAGATTCAATGACTATAGTCAAGTCCTCTTACTTGTTCACATTTTCATCTTTTATCAACCAATCAGGAGAAGACACATCACAAAATCTGGCAAACAGATACTTGAGATTTTTTCAATTTTTTGAACTCAGTCAACACTTAACCATTGATCATTTGGTGATTAGGTGACTGAAGTTAGTCTCTTAATCACTGAGCAATTTTCATAACTTGAGTTTGATCCAGAGATTGAGCGACAAGAGAAATCTCAAAGTCGCTAGATAATTTGCTAACCCATAGTTACATCCTGAGACCATGTGACTACCACTCGATCAAAACTAAATCAATGGCTGACAATAATGGTCCCACAACCTTTTTGTTAACTCAAGCCCAATCAGTGATCATGCAATTGAAGACATCTCCAAGTTGCTCGTTGTTTTCTTTAACTATGGTCAAGACTAGAGATTGCGTGAACACCCTTATTCTCTAAGTCACTAGAAGAATTACTTAACCTTGGTCAAGTAATGAGATTAAACACTAGCCACTCATTTAATCTGCATCCAACAGTTCTCACTAAGTCGCCATACCCTTTATGACTTAACCTCTTGATTGGGAGATCTAGAGATAACCATGTCGCTGAGTCGATGACCGCCAGAGATATAACCACCAGAGCTATGAGAATAAGTGACCATGGAATCCCTAGGTCTTGAGATAAAATAGCTAACCGCTAAAAAACCCAGAGATCTGGCGACCAGTGAAATAGATCACCACCTTACATCTGGAGATTTAGCAACCAATAGAAAATCTCATTATCACTAAATTTTATATCAATTTTATATTTCTTTTAGAGATTAGCCAACTGAAGGTAATTCAATTTGGAGATAAAGTGACCAAAGTCACTTAACAAAAAATTTATCATAGTAGTCGCTAGATCTCATAATAGTTATTCAGAGACTTGGCAACTAAAGGCAACTACCAAGTCATTTGAAGACAAAGAATATTCCTCCATCTTTGGGAGACTGCACGACAAAGAAAAATGGGTAGTCGCTAGTACAAAAGGAATATGCTAAATCATTTGAGAGATTAAGTGACTAGCTTGGAAATATAAAGCACACATGTTGCAAAGGGTCGTTAAGTGATTTGAAAAAGTAACAGTCAAATAGACCTACGTGAGAAATGTTTAGATCCTTTTGGACTTCAAAAGCAATACAAGTCTTAAAACCTAGGTTTTTCAAGTG
The DNA here is from genome assembly GCA_027943335.1 of Chamaecyparis obtusa. Classification (NCBI taxonomy): domain Eukaryota; kingdom Viridiplantae; phylum Streptophyta; class Pinopsida; order Cupressales; family Cupressaceae; genus Chamaecyparis; species Chamaecyparis obtusa. The sequence continues at coordinate 2,302,111 of BSBK01001817.1, read as the reverse complement.
TTTGAACAATTTTAGGGCTCAAGGACTGGGAATTCCTAGAAACTAAAACATGGATCTCAAGGGTAGGCATCAAAAAATCAAAATTCGAAGGACAACACCTAAAAACTAGGAAACTAACCAATAGATCCAACCATAGTTTAGGTTAGAAAAATTTTTGTTCTAGGGTAGAAAACAAATGCGCAATTGCGGTGCATGTATATGTAGCAACATGCAATGTTTGCACAACAAACTGTTATTTCTACACATACATGCGGGGCACCTGCACATTTGATTTAGGAAAATTTTTGGTAGCACATTTGTGATATAAATGTGCACATTTGTCATTCAACACTTTTGTCAAAATGAATGATGCATTCATTTAGGTTAGTTGTGCATATGTTAAATCTGCACAATTGTAAGGGGTTTCTGCGCAAGCATTTTTCTTTGTTCCACATCTATTTTAGGAGGTAGAATTTGAAAAATGATGATGTTAATTAGGGAAAAATAGATATCAAAAAGCTGATGTGATCTATCGACATGGTCTTTAGATCAATTTTGGTCAAGAAGGAAACATCGTAGCATGGTTGCAAGTTAACCTTCCTGAATAGAAAATTGATAGAATTATCTATGTTGACATGTGTTCAATTGATATTATAAGATAGATATATAGATCAAGCTTATCAAAATATGATAGTATTTTTTTTTTTTGGTTGTTATAGGAGGATATCAAAGATGTTTTGATGTTGCATGAGAGATATCCCATTACTCAAAACCTGCAGCCAGCTCTATCAGAGACTGACAAATTATTGATAGGTGTATCTGGTCTATACCATGTTATCTACATCCTTGAGATTTGGGTGAACCTAGGGATACTGACTACATTGGATGAGAGATGGCACTCAGAGATGAGTACCTTTCATCTTTCAACAAGGGAGATGGTTGTGACTTTAGAGGATGTTTATCACATCCTCTATCTTTTGATTACTGGGGAGCTAGTGCAGTATGACAGGCATGGCATAGTTGCAGAGTGTAGAGTAGTCTAGATCGATGATCCCACATATTTTCAATTGGTTGGGGGTGGACCCTAGAGAGCATCATGGATAAGGGGACTCATTTTTCATGGGGTGTGTGTTTATTGGCCCATTTGTATCATGACTTACATTAGGTGGTTTACCATAGAGGGGCATCTCTATTAGCTGGAGTGACATTGCTCCATGTATGGGTGTGAGAGCATATTACTGTCACATGACCCACTGCTCAAAGATTCTGAGGTGTAGGGCAACCTTACATTTTCCTGTATGCTTCCATTTAGTATCAACATAAGCTGGGATGACTAGAGTTTTGGCCACACGCTTTTGATACCGTAGATGCAATCATCTAGAGACCATATATTAGCTGTGAGTCATGAGAGGATGAGCCACAACTAGGCTTATGTTTTGAGTCATGATGGCTAATTGGATGGATGCCCTATATTATAGAGAGATAGGTAGTGAGTTGGGTGTTACGATAGTTTGATAGGATCCAGGGGATACCGCAAGTTATGACAGAGTTCTCTCATACTCATCAGGAGAGATGGGATTGGGGGCTGATGGTATCTTTTGAGATAGCATGATAGGAGTTCCTGGACATGTCTTTTCAAGCATGGTCTATGAGATAGGGGGTCATAGACCTAGGTATGATAGCTGATTATGAGAGGTATTGTTAGGAATAGTCCTAAGAGATAACTAAGAGGGGGGTTGAATCAATTATCCACAAGTTTCAATTCTTTATCCAATTAAGTATACTTTACCATAAAGCATAAACACAATGAAAGAACACTTGAACACAACACCAATATTTTGGTTACGAGGAAAGCCAAATAGGTAAAAACCCCTGTGGGAATTGACACCCACTAATAATTTGCACTAGTGTATTATGATCCTTGTTAGAAGATCCTTAACCCTGTTAGGATTTTTCTTTACAATGAATTTAGTACAGTGACCTGGTCAAGGGTAGGGCCTTATTAGGATTCTTTTACAATTAACCCTGTTAGGGGTGAGGACGCACTGTCCGAGAGCACACTGCTCAAAGGGGTGAAGGCTACAACCTTCTGAATAATAGAAACACACTATATCTGGATCTTGGTGAGCTATGCTTTGACCTGTTGTCTAGATAGGTTCCAATGTATAGCAAAAACTCCTTACTTGGTCACATAGAACTTCTGCTGATGGCTCAACACTTCACAGACTCTTCTCTACTCTTCACAATTAACTCAAAAACATACCTTAGCAATCACAAATGACTGCCTATAAATATCTTTCCTCTAAATGATATAATCAATTCAGCCTATTAGAACCACCTTGAAATCATATTAGAGAAACCATAACATACTCCAATAATAATTTTTTCAGCTCTACTAAGCACACAACACAATCTAGGACCTGTCCAATATTAATAAATGTAGATGCACACTACACACTATCGTCTCTACCAAAGTAACTGAATCTTTCTCCTCAAGCTGAATTACATCATGCACTCTTAACCAAACATTATTAAATATTCTCCAATCACTAATCCAAGGGCTCATACTGAAATGATAGGTGCAACTCTTGTACTAATAAAATCTTTGTTGGCTCTTCTGAATAAACATAGGAAACTACAACTGGTGAATAGTGACTACATAACTTTACTTCTACTAATCATCAGACTCTGCATCCATGGATGTAGCATCACTAACATGTCTCCATCACATATCAAAACATGCAAGGCTCCATGATAACTGTACAGACAATCATTCACAAAACACTTCCTGTAACTCTATCAAGAACACTGCCGACACAAGCTGCCATATAACTATCTATACTAATAGTTAACCTCTGCATCCATGATATCATGATGATAACATGTCCATGCTACATATACTAAAATCTTACTGTGTAAGTCTTCCATGCATGCTACTTACCATATGTTGTCATCAATGACAAACATACAATCAGCATTGGCTTGCTGGCAAATCTCCAAAAATCTCCCCCTTTGGCATTGATGGCAACATATGGAATGAAAAACACCACCAACCCAAATGAACAAGTCTTTTATAATATTCTCCATTTCCTCATCAAAACTCCCCCAAGGATGAATCCTCCATCTTCTACAATATTCTTCAACATTCTCCATTTCCTCAACCGAATACTACTCCCCCTTAGTATATTACTCATTTACTTCTGTTTTTCATGACTATATATTACTTCCCCTTTGACATCAATGGAAAAGGGTGCCAATTAGTTTAAGCACTAGTACTACTCCTAAAGTAGAGTAGTCAACCATCCATCAGTCCCTAAGGACTGATGCTCTTTCTTCTTTCTTCTAAGCAAAATCAGGGAAGGGAATTACTCCTAGCTTCTCCCTGAGATACTCAAAAGTATCCTTTGGCAAGGGCTTTGTGAATATGTCTACTAATTGATCTTTAGTACTCACATAATCTAACTTGACTTCTTTCTCTACCACTTTCTCTCTTAGGAAGTGATACTTGATCTCAATGTGCTTTGTCTTTGCATTCATCATAGGGTTCTTTGACATGTTGATAGTGCTAGTGTTATCACAATGAATATCAATAGGATAATCAATCTGAATTCCAAAATCCTTTATCATCTACTTGATCCAAATAATTATAGAATAATTCAAGGCTACTACAACATACTCCACTTCTGTTGTTGACTGAGAAATACAATTTTTTTCTTTCTTTTCCAAGTGACAAGTCTGTCACCAAGAAACACTGCTCCTCCTGATGTACTCTTTCTATCATCAATGCATCCTGCCCAATCTACATCAGTATACACATGAAGCTCAACATTTTATGAATTAGAATACCATGGACCATAACCTATAGTGCCCTACAAATATCTAAATATTCTCTTTACTTCCATGAGGTGACTTTGTTTAGGCTCTGCTGCAAATCTTCAAAATATGCCAACTACATTGGAAATATCAGGTCTAGTTTGAGTAAGATATATGAGTTTACCAATCATAGACTTGTATAATGTTGTATCTATTGCAGGAGAATCATCTTCTTTTGTAAGCTTGGATCCTATTATCATAGGTGTACCTACTGGCTTGCAATCATGCATCTTTAATTTATTCAATATTTATTTCACATATTTGGACTAATTTATGAAAATACCTTTCTTTGTCTGTTGCACATTTAATCCCAAGAAGTATTTGATAGGTCCAATAATGCTCATCTCTAATGGGGAGGCTAAGATAGACTAGCTTAGTCTATGCCCCTGATCCACTCTAGGATTTAGGTGTTCTTCTAACACCCCTGATGGTCTATAGGCTTCCTTATCTCTCCAAGGACCCCCTGACCTACCTAACCTACCCACCAAGTCAAACAAGCTCATTCATCAACATACTAAGCTTTGCACTCTAGTTCCCATCCCTTACATTGGCTCATAAGGGTCTATTTGGCTTCTAATTTCTTCCCAAGCTCCAACACTGAAAATGATGAGTTACAAGGTCTTTTTAGGGCTATTGACACCTTTCCATAACATTAGCAAGGTTTTAGGATCACCCAATTTAGGAGTTTCTTTGTAATTTAGGGCTACAAGGAGGAGGCCTAATTAGCCCTCCTTCCAGTTTCTTAGGAATTTTGGAGCCCTTTCTTCAAAGATTCATCAACCTTGTCTTAAAGGACTTTGGCTTCAAATGACCCAACCTTAAGGATTTTTAGGATCTTAGGTGCCCATTTGACCGTACAACAGTTTTGACAATTTAGAGGGTTTCAAGGGTTTGGGGGGACTCCTCAATGTCCTAGTCTTCAAAAACACTCTTTCTTGACTCTCTAAACCTCCTCCTTCACACCACTTTTCCTTCTTTCACTTTTCTTCACTCCCCGAAAGGGATTTATCTTGGAACTCTCTCCACTATCTTGGAGAGCTCTTTTACTGCTGCACATCCCTAGCCGGACTACTCATAGCTCGCCTTGGGCTTTGTAAAAATATTGTTTTCTCTTGCTTTCTAGGGCCCTAATTGCTTATAATACAAGGTTAGGGTCTTTATTCTTAGACTCCATGGTTCCATGATGTTTCCATAGTGGAATCAAGAGCTACAGGCCCATATTCACAAGGCTCTCCAAAACTGGCAGAGTAGTACAAAAATGAAAGAACACAAACTAAAACAAATCAAAACCTCCTATAAACTAATATAATTCATATAAATTAAGGGGAAACACACACAAAACAAATACTACAACCAAGTTTCACACTAAACTCCAAATATTCACATTCCAACAGTCCAAAATAGTGACTATTTTTGCTTTAGCAGTGTTCAGACTGGTCTGCCATACTAAGACCATACAAAATGATTGCCAACCTTGACATTAGGGTTTTTCAAGCCTAATATAGACTTCTCCTCTATATTTTCATGAGATTAGGGCTTCTTAGCCGCTGAGGTTAGGTTAGGATACATGACTGAAAAAATTGCTTAGCAGCTTTCAAAAGTTGCCGACAACTTTCAAGAAACTTTTGTTGCATAAAACAACATTGCCTCCATTCTTCAATGACCTCTCATGAAGGCCTCTTGAAGCACTCACATGTGCTCAAATCCATTCAAACTAACCTAAGACTACAACCTCCTACCAAAGTACTGATTTAGGATGACATCACTCCATGAATCAGTATGCCATACAAATTAGGAAGACAAGAGAACTTCTAGGACTTAGATAATGCCTAGACACAACAAAAATGAGTCAAACTCCTTAGTGATTCTTATTTTAATTACATAGCTTTATCTTAGAGGATAAACACACCAAAAATGATATGGTGAGGGCCCTCATAGGGGTGCTCCTGTACCATACTCCCCCTCAACACAAGCTAAGGCACTTTGGGATCTAAAAGAGCTAGATCCACTTCAAACTTTTTGAACTAACTTTCCTCAATCTTGGTGGCTTCAGACTTAGCCTGACCCTTCCACTTGATTAGATGCTCCATGTAGACTTCATGTCTAGTTTCCTTCTTCACCTTGGATTCTAGAATCTTCTTTGCTTGGGCTGGTTCCTTCTTAGGCATTGCATTAGTATCTACATCCTATAGTACCTTTGGTGGAGCTATACCTTGATAACTAATATCACCTTTGAATCTGATTAGGTCTACAACATTGAACACTAGTGAGATGGCTAAATTTGAAGGCAAGTCCACCTTGTAGGCATTCTCTCCATATTTGGCTAGAATCTTGCATGGGCCTACTCTCCTCATTTGTAACTTAGTGGGCATGCCTTTTTGCATCCTTTCTTTGTTAAGATGGACCATGACATAGTCCCCAATCTAAAACTATACTTCTTTCCTATTTTCATCTACTTTAGCCTTGAGCCTTTGAGTAGATTCCAAAATAGACTTCTTCACCTGCTCTTGCACCTCTTTGATGGTTTGAGTGAAATCTTCAGCTTGTCCACTCTTCAACTCCATGGAACCTAAGTCTCTCAACTCACATACTCCTCTAGGGTGTCTTCCATACACAATCTCAAAAGGACTTCTTCCTATAGTCCTATTTAGACTATCATTGTAAGCATATTTAGCCTGAGATATCACAAGATCCCAAGTCTGCCCCTACTCCTTTGTCAAACACCTTAACAAGTTACCAAGCACCCTATTGATGACCTCAGTTTGACCATCATTTTGAGGATGGTATGCTAAACTAAAAGAGAGATTAGTTCCTAGCCTTTTCCATAAGGTTTTCCAAAAATGGCCCATGAACTTGTTGTCTCTGTCTAACACAATACTCAAAGGAAGTCCATGAATTCTAACTATCTCTTTGAAAAAGAGATGTGCCACATAACTTGCATCATGAGTTGTTTTACAAGGAATGAAATGACTCATTTTGGAAAACCTATCAACAACAACATAGATGCTATCCATACCTGATTTGGTTTTAGGGAGTCCAACCACAAAGTCCATACTTACACACTCCCAAGGCCTATTTGGAATTGGTAGAGGTTGATAGAGTCCTGTATTACTTGAACCTCCTTTAGCTCTTTGACATACTCCACATTGTTTTACATACCTCCTGACATCCCTTGCTAGCTTAGGCCAAAAGTAGTATCTTTGTACTAACTCCAATGATTTGTTTATGCCAAAATGACCACTTAGGCTACCATTATGCTTCTCTTGGATCAGATTTTCCCTCATGGATCCTCTAGGTACACAAAGCTGATTACCTTTGAACAACAATCCATTTTGAAGGGTGTAATCTACAAACTCACCATGAAAATGGTTCTCAAACTCTAGGAACACCTTGTAGGCTTGTGAGAAGTCTTCATCCTCCTCATATAAGTCTTTAAAACCTAATATTCCAATGCTTTATATCTTTACCTCTTGGATAGTCAATAACTTCCTACTCAAAGCATTTGCAACCTTTTTGAGCTTCCCTTTCTTGTGCTTGATTGTGGAGGTAAAGGATTGGAGATACTCCATCCACTTCAAGTGCCTATTACTAAGCTTATCCTGAGTGTCGATATAGCTTAAAGCCTGATTATTAGTAAAGAAAAAAAATTATTTTGGCAAGAGGTAATGCCTCCACTTCTTGAGAGATTGTACCAATGCATACAACTCCAAGTCATAAGTTGAATACTTCTTCTTGGCTTCATTGAGTTTCTCACTAAAGAATTCCACATGCCTTCCTTTCTAACTCAATACACCCCCTACTACTATACCACTTGCATCACATTCAATGGTAAACAATTTGTCAAAAGTTGGTAAGAGTAGGATAGGTTTAGTAGCTACCTCTTGCTTCAATGTTTGAAATGATTTCTTAGCTACCTCAACCCATTTGAACTTAGTTTTCAGTCCTCCTTTGATGGTTTCAAATACTGGTGTACAAATCCCACTGAAGTTTCTTATAAGCTTTCTATAAAATTGGGCTAAACCATGAAAACTTCTAACTTCAGTCCCTATTTTTGGGGTAGGCCAATTCAAGATTGCCTCCACCTTTCTTGGGTCCATTTTTAGATTACTCTTGGACACTACAAAGCCCAAATAAACTAGCTCTTACTGCATAAACTCACATTTCTCCAAATTGATGGCTAATTGATCTTCATGGAGTCTCTTCATGACCAACTTTAGGTGCTCAAGATGCTCTGCTTTTGTCTTTCTATAGATGAGTATATCATCTAGATATACCACTACAAATCTTCCTGTGAAGTCCTTCAAGACCTCATTCATTAACCTCATGAAAGTGCTTGGGGCATTGGTAATCCCAAATGGCACCACAAGCCATTCATACAACCCATCTATGGTTTTAAAAGTGGTCTTCCACTCATACCTTCCTTAATTCTGATTTGGTGATAACCACTCTTCAAATCCAGCTTAGTGAAATACATAGCACCTCCTAAGCAATCCATCAAATATTCTATTCTTAGAATTGGGAACCTATACCTGATAGTGATCCTATTGATAGCCCTTGAGTTTGTGCAAAGTCTCCATTTTCCTCCTTTCTTGGATGCTAAGACCACTGGGACTACACATGGACTAATACTTTTCTTGATCAGCCCTTGATCCAATAGTTCTTGCACTTGTCTTGCCACTTCCTTATTCTGGTCTAGGGTAAGCTTGTAGGCAGCTTTGTTAGGCAAAGATGCACTAGGTACAAATTCAATTTGATGACTTATAGCTCTTCTTGGAGGTAAGGTGGTAGGGGTTCCATCACCTACAATATATTTGTATTCTTCCAACATTTGTTGCACTTCTAATGGTAAATTTGCCTACAACTTCTTCTCCTCCTCCTTTGGTTTCACCATAATACCACATCCTATGGTCTTCTCATCCTATAGAGCATGTAAGAACTCCTTACCACTGCTAAGAAACACACTAGGTGTCTTAGAACCCTCTTCATTCTCTATTATGGACTGAATTTTGAAAGTCCTTGCATCTTTCTTAAAAGAAATGGAGTTCTCCTCTCCATCATACATCATCTTTCTATCAAATTGCCAAGGTCTTCCTAGTAGAAGATGGCATGCATCCATGTGAAAAACATCACAAAGCACTTTGTCTTTATAGCCTCCAATAGAAAATTCCACCCATGTCTGCTCATTTACTAGTACACTTTGCTCTTGGTTCAACCAAGTCACCTTATATGGATTTGCATGGGGAACCTTTGTGAGTTTTAGCTTCTTTGTTGCTTCCTCTGCTATGCTGCTATTAGTAGACCCTGAATCTACTATAACCTTGCATAATTTTCCTTGTATCTTGCACTTGACTCTAAAAAGAGCCCTCCTTTGCTTTGGTTCACCTTGATTAGGCTGCCTTATAAGCACCCTTCTGAACATAAGGTTCTCCCCCATTTTTTATTCCAATTTTTTGACCTCATTAGTGCATGAGCTGCTGCTATCCTCTTGGGTATAGGCTACCCTCTTCTCATTATTTGAGGCTGAAGGTTTATCAAGACACCTATAGGTAGGGTGTCCAAGCTGTCCACACTGATAGCACTTCATGGTGGCAAAGTAGGAGCTACTTCTTCCTGCTCCTGTTCCTCTATTTCCTTGTGAACCTCTTCCTCTACCATAAGATCCTCTTGTACTGATTTTAGAACTTTTTTCCAAGATTTTTCTTTCACCCTAGTTTCTTGATTCACCACCTCTTCTAGAACCTCCTCTTTGACCCCCTCTAGAGTTTCTACCTCTTCCCCTATTCTTGGAGTTAGGTTCTTTCTTTCTTCTTTGTTTCTCTTCAAGCTTTTGTGCCATATGCTAACAACCAAGTATGGTGGTGGGAGTGAACAAACTCATCTTCTCAGCTATGCTCCATTTCAAACCACTTAGGTACCTTGCCACTTTAATGCTTTCTTCCTCTTTAATCTTGGACCTTAAGCTCAACTTGTGGAACTCTTCTGTGTAGGTGGCTACATCCATCTCCTTCTGTTTGAGGTTCAATATCCTCCTATGCTACTAGATTTCATAATCTACTGGTAGGTATGCTTCCCTAACTTTATTAGCCATTGCTTTCCAATTAGAGATTGGATTCTTTCCCTCTTTCTCTCTTTCACCTTGCAAATAGTTCCACCAGGTTAAAGCTTGTCCTCTCAACCTAGATTTGGCCACTTTGACCTTCTGTGCTTCTAAGATCTCTTCACATTTGAAGTGGTTCTCCATGCCTTCAATCCATTACATCACAAGCTTTGTATCCATCCTACCAGTTGGTAAGGGGACACCTTCAAGTGCCTTGCATGTGACAACCTTCAATGCTTTCAAGAATTGTTCATCTTGGGTAGGAGGATATAGTGTAGGTACCTCATCATCAATGGTCTCTTCTTTTCCTTTAGCATCTTTTTTCTCCATCCTATCATTCACTTTTTCTACTTTTTCTTGGACATCATCCAAGAGTTGCTCCATTTGCATCAATCTTTCCTACAGGAGTCTATTAGCTTCCTCCTGATCTTCCACATTCTTAGCAAGCTCTGCATTAGTCACCATTTTTTGCTTGTGTGATGAGCCAATTGATTCTTTTGATGGTTGAAACATCCACTATTCACTTCCCAAGCCTTAAGAGGCTCTGATACCAATCTGATGGGGAGGCTAGGATAGACTAGCTTAGTCTATGCCCCTAATTCACTCTAGGATCTAGGAGTTCTTCTAACACCCCTGATGGTCTATAGGCTTCCTTATCTCTCTAAGGACCCCTTGACCTACCTAACCTACCCAGCAAGTCAAACTAGCTCATTCATCAACATACTAAGCTTTGCACTCTAGTTCCCATCCCTTACATTGGCTCATAAGGGTCTATTTGGCTTCTAATTTCTTCCCAAGCTCCAATAGTGAAAATGATGAGTTCCAAGGTCTTTTTAGGGCTATTGACACCTTTACATAACATTAGCAATATTTTAGGATCACCCAATTTAGGAGTTTCTTTGTAATTTAGGGCTACAAGGAGGAGGCCTAATTAGCCCTCCTTCCAGTTTCTTGGGGATTTTGGAGCCCTTTCTTCAAAGATTCATCAACCCTATCCTAAAGGACTTTGGATTCAAATGACCCAACCTTAAGGATTTTTGGGGTCTTAGGTGCCCATTTGACCGTACAATGGTTTTGGCAATTTAGAGGGTTTCAAGGGTTTGGGGGGACTCCTCACTATCCTAGTCTTCAACAACACTCTTTCTTGACTCTCCAAACCTCTTCCTTCACACCACTTTTCCTTCTTGTACTTTTCTTCACTCCCCCAAAGGGATTTATCTTGGAACTCTCTCCACTGTCTTGGAGAGCTCTTTTACTGTTGCACATCCCTAGCCGGACTACTCATAGCTTGCCTTGGGCTTTGTCAAACTATTGTTTTCTCTTGCTTGCTAGGGCCCTACTTTCTTATAATACAAGGCTAGGGTCTATATTCTTGGACTCCATGGTTCCATGATGTTTCCATAGTGGAATCAAGAGCTACAGGCCCATATTCACAAGGCTCTCCAAAACTGGTAGAGCAGTACAAAAATGAATGAACACAAACTAAAACAAATAAAAACCTCTTAGAAAATAATCTAATGCATATAAATGAAGGGGAAACACACAAAAAAAAAATACTACAACCAAGTTGCACACTAAACTCCAAATATTCACATTCCAACAGTCCAAAATAGTGACTATTTTTGCTTCAGCAGTGTTCAGACTGGTCTGCCATACTAAGACCGTACAAAATGATTTCCAACCTTGACATTAGGTTTTTTCAAGCCTAATATAGACTTCTCCTCAATATGTGCATGAGGTTAGGGATTCTTAGCCATTGAGGTTAGGTTAGGATACATGACTGAAAAAATTGCTTAGCAACTTTCAAAAGTTGCTGACAACTTTCAAGCAACTTTTGTTGCATAAAACAACATTGCCTCCATTCTTCAATGACCTCTCATGAAGGCCTCTTGAAGAACTCACATGTGCTCAAATCCATTCAAACTAACCTAAGACTACAACCTCCTATCAAAGCACTGATTTAGGATGACATCACTCCATGAATTAGTATGCCATACAAATTAGGAAGACAAGAGAACTTCTAGGACTTAGACAATTTCTAAACATAATAAAAATGAGTCAAACTCCTTAGTGACTCTTATTGTAATTACATAGATTTATTTCAAAGGATAAACACACCAAAAATGAGATGGTGAGGGCCCTCATAGGGGTGTTCCTACACAAATCTCAAACTCACTCTGCATCTCTTTAGAAAATTTTGCACTAAGTTTGTCATTACCCCCAAAGATAATGTCATCAATAGATATAGCTACAAGTAGTAGACCTTCAAATGTCTCTCTTATGAATATATTACAATCTACTGCTCATTTTTTTAATCCAATTTTTGGTAGATATCCATCAAGTCTCTCATACCATGCTCTAGGGGCTTGCTTAAATCCATAGAGGGCTTTCTTCAATCTACATACCATTTCAGGTTTTTCTGATAGGGTGAATCCTTTTGGCTACTCAATGTATACTTCTTCTTTTAGCTCTCCATTCAAGAATGCTGATTTAACATCCATCTGATAAAATTTGAAGTTTTTGAATTTTGCAAAGGCTAACAACAACTTAATAGATTCTAATTTTCTCACTAGTGCAAAACTGTCTAAATAATCAGTACCTTCTCTTTGCACATATCCCTTACATACTATCCTTGCTTTGTTTCTTACTACTGTACCATCTTCATTCATTTTGTTTCTGAATATCCACTTTGTTCCAATCACATTCTTATCACTAGGTCTTGGGACCAATTCCAAAGTATCATTCTTGATAATTTAATCTAGTTCTCATTTCATAGCATCATGCCAATCTGAATCATTATATGCATCTTCAACACTTAAAGGTTCAGTTTGAGATAGTAAATATACCACTTCATTGCTTGCTGAATTCTTTTCTTTTGATCTTGTTGTGACTTTGCTACTATAATCTCCAATGATGTCATCCTTAGAGTGATATCTAGATGTATACTTTAGAACTTTAGGTGATATTGACTCATCTTCCTTCTGAGTTTCTTCTTCACTTATTTCAGGGTCATTGAACAATACATCAATACTGTCAAACATCTCTTCAACAACTATCTCACTAGTGGAAAGTCTAGGTTCTTCTTCAATCATAGGTGAGTAATCATGATATCTTTCTTGAACCATAAACTTTTCATCAATCTTAACATGATCACTTTCAATGATCTTCTTTAATCTCAAGTTAAAACAAATATAAGCTTTAATTTGAGTAGAGTAACCAAGAAAAATACCTTCATCACTTCTTGATCAAAATTTCCTATTGCTTCATTCCTCTTGATGTAGCACTTGCTTCCAAATATTCTGAAGTATTTCATTGTGGGAACATTGCCAAACCATAGCTCATAAGGTGTCTTGTCTGTGCCAGTCCTTAATTGTATTCTATTGATGGTATATACTTTTGTATTGACTACATCTCTCCAATAGGTGTTTGAAACTTTTCCTTCAATCATGATGGTGTGTGCTATATCAAGGATGATCCTATTTATTCTCTCTATAATCCCATTCTGTTGAGGGGTTCTAGGTGCACTCAACTATCTCTTTATGCCATGTTCTTTACCGAACTCATAGAATCTATCAGATGTGAATTATCCTCCTCTATCCAATCTTAGGCATTTTATCTTTAGTCTAGATTCATTCTCAACCTTAGCTTTGAATATTTTGAACTTCTCAAATTCTTTATTTTTCTTTTAAGAACACAACCCACATCATCATAGTATAATCATCAACAAACAAAATGAAATACCTTTCACCATAGTATGATCTTGTTTGAGTTGGTCCACATAGGTTTGTATGAATCAGATCCAACTTGTTCTCTACTGAATTATGCTTGCTCCTGAATGAATTCCTCACATGCTTTCCCATTACACATTCCCTACAGATAGTATCAACTAGCTTTGCCATGCTAGATAGGTCTCTTACTGCCTTAACATTACTGATCGTTACTATGTTATCAAAATTGATATGACATAGTCTTTTGTGCCACAACCAACTATCATCTACTTTAGCAACAAATCAACTTGCTTCTAGATTAAGCTGAAAAATATTACCTTTAGTCTTTGATCCTGATGCAATCATTTCTCCTTCTTTGTTGTTAATGATGCAATTGTTTCCATTGAATTCCAACTTGTAACCTTTGTCAAGTAACTTCCCAACACTTAGTAGGTTATGTTTTAAACCATCAACATAAATAATATCATCAGTGTTATTCTTTCCATCCAAGGTGATAGCTCCTCTCCTAACGATGGGTTTAGGAGTGTTATCTCCAAATCTAACCATGCCTCCTTTGTATCTATCCAAATGAACAAATATATCTTTGTCTCATGTTATGTGATGTGAGAAACCACTATCAATGATCCAATCTATCCCGATGTCAGTTTCTGAAATCAATGCTAACTCTTTTGAATTATTTTCATATTCAAGAGCAATGAATCCAATTTCCTCTTCTGTGGATTCTTCATCTGATACTCCATCTCCAGCATAGTAGCATTCCTTTGTATACTTAGGCTTGTAGTTATTCTTGTACTTTTTAACTCTTGTAGGACACTTAGATGCAAAGTGACCAATCTTATTAAATGAAAAGCATTTAAATGGTAATTGACCTTCATATTTTCCTTTTCCTTTCTTTTCTCTTTTAGCAATCATTGTAATGAAATCATCTAGAGCTTTTGCTTTATCATCAAAATTACTAGAGGTGTTCAAGGATTTCTTACCATGGACCAAAGCTTTGAAGGTTGTCTCACTTTTAGGCTCTGTCTTTAGACTTGATATCTAAAGCACAACAATCTTGCTGATTAAAGTTTCTCTTTTGAAGTTTTCTAAAAATTGTATAGTCTCATCAAGGATGTTTATCTTGTTCTCATATTTGGGTGTCAATGTAGTCATTAGTTTATCCATGATGTCTTCTTCTAAAATTTCTCCACCATTATTTCTGATTCGAGCCACTGCTTCATTAATCCTTTGATTGTAGGCTCTTATGTTCTCCTCAGGTAGCATCTCCAAAGTATTGTACTTTTTCTTCCATGTTTTTTTGCACACATTCTTTTCTTGTTTATCTCCTTCAAACATGTCTTCTAGGTGCTTCCATATCTTGTAGGTTGTGTCCACTTTCTTTATCTCTGATAACTCACTATCAGATAGGGTGCTGATAAGGGCTTCTTTGGCTATTACATTCTAATGGAACAATTCCTTATGCTTGTCAGTAGCATCATCCTTTGCAAGATCTGCTAAAGAACGGATCTTAACTTCTTTGAAAACCACTTCAAAAACTTCAAAAGCAATGCACTGCAAATGTGTCATCATCTTGTTCTTCTAGTCAAGATAATTCTCTCCATCAAACTTAGGAATCTCTTTCCTAAAGTATGCCATCTGATCAACCTCAAGCTTATTAAACTTTCTCTCTGAGGCACTTGGCTCTAATACCAATTGTTAGGAATAGTCCCAAGAGATAACTAAGAGGGGGAGGTGAATCAGTTATCTACAAGTTTCAATTCTTTATCCAATTCAGTATACTTAAACATAAAGAAAAAAAAAATGAAAGAACACTTGAACACAACACCAATATTTTGGTTATGGAGAAACCCAAATAGGTAAAAACCCCAATGGGAATTGACACCCACTAATAATCTACACTAGTGTATTATGATCCTTGTTAGAAGATCCTTAACCCTATTAGGAGTTGTCTTTAAAATGCATTTAGTACATTGACCTGGTCAAGGGTCAGACCCTATAAGAATTCTTTTATAATTAACCCTATTAGGGGTGAGGATGCACTGTCTGAGAGCACACTGGTCAAAGGGGTGAAGGCTATAACCTTCTGAATAATAGATACACACTATATCTAGATCTTGGTGAACTGTGCTTTGACCTACTATCTAGATCAGTTCCAATGTATAGCACAAACTCTTTACTTGGTCACATAGACCTTTTGCTAATGGATCAACATTTCACACACTCTACTATGCTCTTCACAATTAACTCAAAACCATACCTTAGCAATCACAAATGACTGCCTATAAATATCTTTCCTCTAAATGATATAATAAAGTTAGTCTATTATAACCACCTTGAAATCATATTAGAGAAACCATAAAATACTCCAATAATAATTTTGTCAGCTCTACTAAGCACGCAACACAATTTGGGACCTATCTAATATTAATAAATGTAGAAGCACGCTACACACTTTTGACTCTACCAAAGTAATTGAATCTTTCTCCTCAAGTTGAATTACATCATGTTCTCTTAACTAAACATTCTTAATGCTTCTCCAATCACTAATCCAAGGGTGCATACCAAAATGATAGGTGCAACTCTTGTACTAATAAAATATATGTCAACTCTTCTGAATAAACATAGGAAACTGTAACTGGTAAATAGCGACTACATAACTTTACTTCTATTGATCATCAGACTCTACATCCATGAATGTAGCATCACTAACATGTCTCCATCACATATCTAAACATGTAAGGCTCCATAATAATTGTACAAACAATCATTCACATAACACTACTTGTAACTCTGTTAGGAACACCACTGACACAAGCTTCTATATAACTATCTGTAGGAACAATTAACCTCTGTGTCCATGATATCATGCTGATAACATGTTCATGTTGCATATACTAAAAGATTACTACATAATTCTTCCACACATTCTACTTACCATATGTTTTCATCAATGAAAAACATACAGTCAGCACTGGCTTGCTGGAAAATATCCAATAGCTATCTTAGGGATCATCCATTCCCTATATTGACAGATCCAATGGAGAGGCCACTGCAAAGAGATGCAAGAGAGGGATGTCAAGAGAGGAGAAAGGGATGAGGTAGGAGAGGCCAAGGGAGAGATTATGGTGGTGATAGTGATGATGGTGGAGATGGTGGTCCCGATGGAGGGAGAGGAGACAGAGGTGGGCATCAAATGAGAGGCAGAGAAGTGTGACCATGGGTTTGATGCCACCCCCTATGAGATAGGTACCTAGACCACCACCAACATAGATACTGGTAGGTGCCCCTACATAGGTAGATCAAGCACTGTAGGTATAGATAAAAGTACTAGGACATGTTGATGCAGAGGATATAGTTAGTGAGGTTAGATAGGTAAAGGGAGGTATGATATAGGATGACCCCATTTAGGACAAGAAGATGCTCAATATTTCAAGAGAGGATGTGTAGATGCTAGATATAGGCATATAGGAGGAGCATGTGGCCATGGATGTGGGAGTCCAAGATCCATATCTGCAAAAGGATAGAGAGGAGGAGGACATATACATTGATGCATTTCTATTCAGACTAGAAATGACATAGGTAAAGGAAGACCATGTACCAGGACTAGAGAGATGGGTGGAGAGATTGGAGACTAAGCTGGCAGAGGTTGGAGTTGAGCGAGACTCAGTGATAGAGTGACTATGTGAGGTTGATGCATTATTAGATGAGCTAGAGTCAGAAGAGGCACTAGGACCACATGAAGATAGTCTATGAATGATGATGAGAGCTAGTAGGGAGATCACCTAATGGAAGGAGGCATACAAATAGGTCATGCCTGGAGATCAATAGATCAAGAGCTTTAGAGAGAGTTCATATGCAGTGGTGATAGCCGTACATAGACAAGGATCCATTAGTAGTGGAGGTACCTCTTCATGCCCTCAAAGACCACCTTTAGGATCAAGAGATCCATCTGTAATAGGCCCATCAATTACATCCTGACGATAGAGACATACTGAGTCAGGAGGTAGTGGATCATAGACACTTTATACACTTTATATTTGTATCATGATTATATCATTATGTATGGATAGACTTGATGGACATTTTTGACACATTGTTATTTTATGAGATATCATTGGACATTTGGATAGTTTATTATTTCTATGGACTTAGTATGATGGACTCTTTATGCATGATGCAGCTCTATTATGATTATTTTATGATGTACTTCTATGATGATATTTACATGTGAGTACTGACATATGCAGGATGTGATGATTTTCTTTGATGTGCATATTGATTGATAATGTGATGATTTATTTTCATGTGGATGCATAATAGGTTATGATTTATTATGTGATGATTACTTAGAATTGATTTATGAAAGAACTTCTTAAATGGTTGTTTATGTAATTTTATTTTATCTAATGCAATGTAAGTGATGATGCAAAAATTGTAAATGAAGGAATGAATGATTATGATATAAACAAGGTGAATACATATGATGATGTAAGAAATGGTAATAAATGAATAATATGAACAATGATAATGTATGTAATAATGTACTTATGATTTACAAAAGATTTTGACAAATTAGAAATGTGATAAAATAAGATGAAATTTAATGACCTATAATATGAAGAAACATGATATATAAAATGTGATGAAAATAATAAAAAAAAATGAGATGATAACTATGATGAGATTCCATTTAAATGATTAAAATATGCATGTTAATAAACAATGGGTATATACAAATGAACAAGCTTAATAAGATAAAATTGTAATGACACATACACAATGAAATATGTAGATGATTAAGTTGTTAATATGATTTAGAACAACAAAGAGGGGGGATGAATCATTTGTCTCAAGTCCAGATATATATAAAAAACTCTCAAACACTTCAACAATTTTAGATCTAACAACCAAAACTACTCGGTCATTAAAGAAATGTATACTAGAAAATAGATAACAGTGTAGTCCATTATCCAATAGCATTTAACTTGCAAAACACAAAAATGTTTAACACCAAAACATTCACACAAGTTTGACACCAGGATTTATAGTGGAAACCCAATTTGGGAAAAACCACATTTTAACATGTTACTGATATTTTTCACTCTTCTGAAGTGAGCTCTATGAAAATCCAACCCTGTCAAAGGTTTACAAACACACTGCTAGGTGTGACCCTATTAAAGGATTTCAACCACCCTGTTAGGAGTGCACCTTGTTAGAGGACTTAAGTACATTCCATTAGAATGAAACCTTGATTAAAGGATTTATACAATGACTGTTAGGTCAACCTTGATAAAAGGATTTTAACTGATACAATGGTTAGAAAGTAGTAGTAGTATTGATCTGAAAAACATATAACTCACTTTGCAAATAATAGATCCAATTATGTACACATATGTTGGCTTATTGACTAAGTACCATTTCCATCTCCATCACTGATCTGCTCGAAAATCCCTTCAAGCAATCACAACTCAATCAAATTCTTCACCTTTAGCCTTTTTGCTTTGTCAGTCAATAACATCAACAACTCCAAGATCATACCTCAACCTCATGCTTAGGTTATCTTATATCTCCTCAATAGATAGATCTCTCTTTTGTTGCTTAATCTCCTCTATAGATCTTAGGTTTAGGTCAGATCCAACGAATCCTTCCAACATTTAAGTTCATCCATCTTTCTAGAACCATCTTTAATCACCTTATTGAAATCTCAATAAAATGGTTTACTATGCAATAAATGATCCATAGACTTCATAAATAAAGTCAACATGTTTTACATAATCCAAGAATTCAACTATGTCAAGTAGGAATCTAAATTCTTCCTCAAATGTAAATTATTGATGCTCGGTCAATACTGTGCTCAACTCCTCAGTCATCACTGCACAACTCAGTCACTTCTTCAATCTTTTCACTCGGCTAAAACTATCATTGTTAATAAACTGATGTTTGGTCAACACTGAATTTACTCAGAATATACTGGCTCTCGATCGACACTAACTTAAACTAAGTTTCTTCACTTTTTCTTGATTAAGCCTACTTGTTTAGTCTTTCTTCTTACTTAGATAAACAATACATTGTCTTATCATTGTTCCATATAATCAAGTACTCATTGAAATATCAAAATAAATCAACCTTTCCCTTGGTGCTATTGTAACCAACCTTTCCCTAGTCCTTCTTATCAACCGATAGATATAGTACTTTCTTAGATAGAAAATTGTCTCACCAGTGAAGGTTTGACATCAATGACAATACAACAATTGCTTCAATTGCAGTTTCCAACATAAGTATGATAATAAAGATGGATTATGTAAAATTGATAATGCAACATGAAATCTATATTTTTGATACCCAAATGTCCTCAACTTAAATAAAAATGTTCCTGACACAAGAAGAATGGACAAGGAAAACATATGAAGTTATAAGCTAGATAACCTACAAACCCCTATAAAAGGAGCACTTATATGCAACATGATCTATTAAATGTAATGCAAAATGAAATATGAAATGAACATCTCCACAACTTCATGAAACATCTTAGATCACAGTAACTAATTTTTTTTTATCATTATTGAGCTCGTTATGTTGCAATAAAATGAAAGAATCATGGTATAACTAAACTAGGATGACCTAAGAACTTCTTGCATGGAGTTTAATATAGAAATCTTGACAATCATATAGGTATAATTGAATCGAGATGACCTAAGTTTCACTTGCATAATAGACACGGAATATTCCCCCCTCCATTAGAGAACAAATATTTGGAAGCGAGGTATGTGTGGTGTATCACTATTAATAGCATTTTCATAACAGCATAAGTTTTATGTTTCAATGCTTATTAATTTGATGAAGGAACTTATGCACAAACACCCTAATTACTTGTTCCTTCAACTTCATTGGAAAATACCCTGCAAACAACAATAAAAAAAAAATATCATGCCCCATCCCAGCTATTCTAATCAATGACATATGGGAGTTTCAAAACAATGTCAAGGATATCCCAGAATAGCATAGGAAACATGATAACAATGAAATCCAAGTATGAATGCATAATCTATAACAATCATTATAACATGTCTGCCATGAATATCCATTTCTTTGCCAAAATATATTGTTAGGTTTATTGTCCAGTTTGGTTGATGTGTAGCCATTTCAAATGTATAGATAAGTGGTCACATTTCAAAGGATATATCACATATTATGAGTCATTATGAGGATGTCCTCTTGTAATAATGTTTGATTGTATTTGCTTGCCTAGTGAAAATACTTTGTTTTGTCCTCTAGGAGTCATGACTATCATAGATCCACTTCCCAAACTAGGTTGAGGACATGCCCCCATCTAGGTGATGGACTAACTTATTATGGGTGGAGAAAGACATGCAAGACTAGGATGAAGACCAAGATAGTAGACCAAGCTATGATGGGGTTTTATTTTGGATTTATACAGTGGATAGGATGTTATGGACTTGCTATTTTATTATGGATATATACATGGAGTGAATGGTGACTAAATGGTCATTTTACTATGGGTATATACATTGGATGACATGCTAGAAGAATCCTAATAAATAAAGGACCTAACTTGTCACAAATGGCGTCTATTTCTAGGTTTTCACCAAATGTTTTTATTGCAATTTTCTTTTGATTTTTTGATTTTTTTTGTTTTTTTTTTGTTTTATTTATATACATACCCCTTGCATTTGGATTTTTAGCATAGAACTTCTTGAGGTGCATACTGTTAAGAGGTTCATCCAAGAGATCACCCTTAGACATAGATAACTATTAAGCCCCTGAGCCATAGACTATTGTAATCACAAAAGGACCAAACCAATTGGGTTCAAACTTGCCCTTCTTCTCATGATGCTACTGATTTTTTGGATTTTCTTGAAGGACTAGATCACCCACTTGAAATTCTTTGGGCTTCAATTTACTATTATAGTGACGAGACATCCTTTTTCGATAGACCTTCAAATGATCAAAGGCCCTTTGGTAGCATTCATCCAGCAATTTCAATTTAGTTAGTCGTGCAACTCTATACTCTTCATCTAGAGTTAAATCTTTTAGGGATACACAAAGAGAAGGTAACTCAACCTCAAGGGGAAGAATACCTTCATAACCATAAACAAGGGAATATAGTGTGGCTCCATTGGGAGTTCATATTGAAATACGATAAGACCATAAGGTAGGATTCAGTTGTATATGTCAGTCACAGCTAGCATCATTGACAGTCTTTTGAAGGATTTTGAGAATGGTTTTATTTGATGCCTCATCTTGGCCATTTCCTTGGGGGTAATAAATGGTGTAAAAATGATGTGTGATGTGGAATTTTTCACATAGTTCATCCATGTCCTAATTTTTGGAATTGCTTCCCATGATCAGTAATAATATGCATAGGGATACCATATCTACAAATGATATAATTTAGAATAAACATGGATATTGAGGGTGAATTGTGCCCACAAGGTCAATTCCCCACTGACTGAATGGAAATGTAGTTGTAAAAGGATGGAGCTCTTGTGTTGGTGCATGAATAATATTCCTATGAATTTGACATTTCTTACATTTTCTAGCAAAGTGAAAGGAATCTATCTCCATAGTAGGCCAGTAATAACCCTTACACATGAGCTTCTTAGCTAAGGAGGGACCACTTGAATGTGTCCCACAAATCCCCTTGTGGATATCTCGTAAGGCAGTTTGAGCTTCATCATGTTAAAGACATCATAAGAGAGTGTCATCAAGAGCTCACTGATACAGGGTGTCAGATATTAGGATATAGAGGGAGGCTTGGTGGAGAAAGCTACATTTTTTTTTTCTAGATAGTTTGGGTGGAATGGCATTGTCTTTAAGATAGGAATATATCTTTCTATAAGTTGGGGATTCTTGTCCAATAATATGACATATGATACTTGTATCAGGATCATCATATGCAGGATAAGTCAAAGATTTCACTAAGAACTCAAAATGGGATTTTTTATCTTCCACATCAAATAGAGAAGCAATTTTAGCCATATCATCTGTAGCCTTGTTATCATGTCTTGGAATTTTATCAAAAGTGATTATTGAAAAATATTTCTTAAAGTCATCCACCATACATTTATATGGAAACAAATTGTCATCCTTGGTCTAATATTCATCATTTACTTGATTGATAATCAACTGAGAATCCCCATAGACATTCAATTCAGTGACCTTCCATTGTAAAGCCATCTTCAACCTGATCATCAAAGCTTCATACTCAGCTGCATTATTTTTACAAGGAAAGAGAAACTTGTAAGACTTGGGTATTGTATATACTTGTGGTGTAAAAATATCACTCCAACTCTTGAACCATGTTGAGTATATGATCCATCAAAATACAACTTCCATGTCTCTGTAGATAATGTCAAGATTTGTACATCTATAAATTTTGTATGCATAGGAAGATCATCTATTAGTGGTGCCTCATCTAATTGATCCATAATTACTTTTCCTTTAATGGGCTTCCTTTCCACATACTCAATATGAAATTCACTAAGCAACATAACCCACTTGGCCAATTGTCTTGTTAATCCTATCTTGCTCAAAAGATATTTTAAAGGATTCATCTTTGCAATAAGCTTGAAAGAATGAGATAACATGTAATGTCACAATTTCTATGAAGAAAAGACTATAGCCAAACATGCTCATTCAATTGGAGAATAATTAATCTCATATCCCACGAGGGTGTGACTGATGTAATATATAGCCTTTTCTTTACCTTCTTGATCTTGTTGGGCCAGAAGAGCACCTAGCGAGACTTTTGTAGTTGAAATATAGAGAAAGAGTGGCTTGCCTAGAATTGGTGACATAAGAGTAGGTGGATTTTCCATATATTTCTTGATCTTGTCAAAGGCTTCTTAATACTTATCATCCCATTTAAATATTATATCTTTATGTAAAAAGTGTTGGAAATGATGACTTATGTCTGCTAGTTGAGAAATAAATTTTTTGATTGATTAGCGACATCCTTGTAAAGATCTTAACTGACTTATATTTTTAGGAGAAGACGTATCCATGATTTCCTTAACCTTTTCTAAATCAACTTCTATACCTTTAGCTGAGATAATAGACCCTAGCAGTTTTCCTAATGTAACCTTGAATGCACACTTCTTTGGATTGAGTCTAATCTGGTACTTTTCCATTCGGGTGAATTTCCTGTCTAGCACTCTTAAATGACCATCTCTACTTTTATATTTTTTTAGAATATCATCAACATAATATTCCATTATAGTGTGCATCATGTCATGAAATATTGTGTTCATGGCCCTTTGATAAGCTGCACCAACATTATTGAGCCCAAAAGGTATCACATTCCAATAGTACGTGCCCCAAGGACATGTGAAAGTAGTTTTATCGTGGTCTTCTGGTGTAATCTTGATTTGGTTATAGCTTGAAAAACCATCTATTAAGGATAACATGTCATTACCAGCTATCAAATCAACTATGATATAAATTTTAGGCAACGAAAAGTCATCTTTAGGACAAGCCTTATTCAGATCTCAAAAATATATACAAATCATGATAGACTTGTCTGGCTTTGATACTGGTACAATATTGGAAATCAACTCAGTATAATCAATGGCTCAAATGAATCCAACATCTAGGAGCTTCTTCAATTTTTCTTTTACAATAAGGACAATATGAGGATGCATCTTTCTAAGTTTTTGCTTGACTACTTTAATTCTTGGTGAAATAGACAAGTGATGCATAATAAGATTAGGATCCAGTCCTGGCATATCAACATAAGACCAGGAAAATTTGACTTGTCTCTCTTTGAAGAATTGTGAAAAAGCTTCACTTTCTAACTCTGTTAATGATTTCTCTACTTGAAGAATACGTGAGGACTCCTCTGTTCTAATGTTGAGAGGCAATGTTGGTTCAATAAGTATTGTATATTTCTCTTGATACATGTTATTGGAGAGAGTGTCAATCCTTCCATCTTCAGGCACCTTAGAGAGGTTTTCACCCTTAGATACATCTTTTCTTTTTACTTATTTTGGATCTAACACTACCACTGAGTGGTTTTCACCATTAGATCTATTAATTATTTTTACATTTTTACGATTGAAAGGATTGGAAAACTCTCCAAAATAAGCCATGTCATTAATTTCTATTGGAAATATTGACTTATGATCCCCTAGTGGTAGATGATCTTTGATTCCAAGATAGTCAATAATTGCATCATCATTATGGAAAACATCAAGTTCTAGATTATTGGGAGAATCCCAATTTATAAGCTCAATATGAACAAGGGGTATCAAATCATTTGGGAGAATCCCAATTTATAAGCTCAATATGAACAAGGGGTATCAGATCATTTGGGTTGATTTAAAAGGCTATAATGGTATTTATAGAGAAGTTTTCAAGGTTTACGATAGTATTGGAAAGGTTTATATCCATACTCTCATCCAATTTTTTGATCACAAGATAATCCTCACCTTCCTCACAATTGTCAAGAGTAGTATTATGTGGGTCTAATCCTAGTGATACAATCCTTGAACTCTCTCCCTCATGGTAATCGTTACTATAGGTATGAACAACATGAATTCCTTTTTCTTTAGTGTTGTCAGATAATGAATCCCATTCATAATCATTAGAGTGGGAATCATCTTCTTTTCCTTGATTATTCCTAAGTCTATTAATGATTTATGTTTCTATCTTCTTCTTTTCTTTGTCCACATACTTGTCATCTTTTCCAAACTCTAATTCAGGAACCTTAGATACCTTATTGAAAGATGTGATATTTTCTTTACCTTTAGGTTCCTTTGGTCCTTCTCCTTTATAACCTAACCCAACTATGTCTCTTTAGTAATTTGGATTTTTTAGAATTGGTATTATAACACCATCTCTCTGCAACCCTATAGGTACACTTCCTTGATATCCCATCTTTTGTAACAAATTAAACCCCTAACCATATACATCAAGTGATATATATTCATGTTTTACATCTTCTTCATCCTTATGTTTTTTAATAAAATTATTAGCATTATGCTCAACTACTTCTTTTTATATAGTCCCCAGACTTATAAATTTTCCATAAATAGTTGTAGAAGGAGCTTCTGATTATTGTTTGATAATCAAGGGTTTCCCATATGACTTAGGAGATAGGGTTAATTATATGATAAAAAAGGTTTGACCCAAAGTGTATTTGCCCATACCTTTTTCTTTTATGTCTATTTTTATCTCATTGGATTTTGATGTTGATGCTACATTACTTGGATCAATAGGTGTTGTTGCAAAAGATCCAACATGATTATAAGGTACCAAAGACTTAGGTGCTACCTTCATCGTGTTACAATATTGAAAAGGGTTAGAATATCCTTTTATAGTTATTTCTTGACCATTGTGGGGAAATTTCAAATAGTGATGATAAGTTGAGGGCACAACTTGCATAGAATGAATCCAAGGTCTTCCCAAAAGAATATTATATGCAATTTCCATATCAAGAACTTGACAAAGAATGTCTTTGACTATAGGACCTACTCTGGTAGGAAGAGCCATAGATCCCTTAGATGACCTCTCTTCCTCATCATAATCTTTGATTGTGATTTTCTTCTTTGGATCTACAATGTTTTCAGAAAATCCCAATGCAAGGACTAGTTTAAAAGTGCATATATTCAAGCTAGCTCCTCCATCGATTATAAATCTTTTGATTTTGTGATTTTTGACAAGGACTTCTATATGGAGTGGAGAATTATGTGTTTGATTAATGGCTAGATCATCATGCTCAGTAAAATATAGGTAATGTGGAGTTGTCAAATATCCCACCATAGATTGGAATTGGGCTTGATCTAGATTTGTAGGGACATGAGTTTCTAAGAGAGATTTCTCAAGAATGTCCTTATGTGATGGTGACAGATGCAAAATCTCTAGTATAGATATTTGGGCTGGTGTTTTCTTCAATTGATCCAAAAGATTGTATTGATTGGAAATATTTGGTGTAGAATTTGGAACATAGATAGATTTGTTTTGCAAGGTGGTAGGTTTGGATGGGACACCTTGCAGAGTAACTTTTGATTGGGATCGATTTGTGACATTGACAGGTTGACTCTCAGACTTTTCTTTGATAGTGATCACATTGGCATAATACTGAGAAGGATGACATTCTGAGATTTGATTAACATACTTATAGGATGTGTTATTATAGTTGTCTTTATTATCACCTTTAGTATTAGAATAATTTCCTTTCTCATGTTCGGGAAGTGGATCTTTGAAAGTCGTATATGACTCATTTGAGGTATGTCCATCAACACTTATTTCACCACTTTCTATCAAGTCTTGTATCACATGTTCAAGTCTTTAATAATCATTGGTTTTGTGACCTTTACCTCTATAGAATTCACAATAATCATTATCATTCCACCAAGAAGGTTTCACCCTAGGTTCAAAATCTATGATTTTAGGAAGTATAATTATTTTCTTTGTGATCAACTTCCTTAATGAATATTCAAGCAATTCACCTAAAGGAGTAAAAGTTCTTCTACGTGGCATAAAAGGTAATCTTGAATTGGATGAGTTATTATTGGTAGTATGTTTTCTAGTTTGATTACTTTGAGTAGGTTGAGTAGCATTGGCTTTTCTTGTGATATTTAGAAGAGGTTGTGTTGGTTTAACATATCGGTTATCAATAATCCCATCATTGACAATGTTTTTGTTCTTGTTCCAAAATTTTGATTTGTCATTGTTGTTGTTATTGGGATTAGAACTTGAGGATCCAACATTATCCTTAGTGTAGAGCTTGATCTCACCTTTTTTAACCATAGCTTCCTCAATTTTGACCCCATTTTCAATGAGTTTGTTAAAATTTGGAGGACATTACAATTGTAACATATAATTCATCTCTTGTGTAAGGTTATGCACAAACATATCCATCTTTTCTTGTTCAAGAATTGTCTATGGATATTTGGCAAATAGTTGACACCATCTTTGCAAAAAAGTAAGGAAAGTTTCTCCATTCTTTTGTTGTGCATTGCAAAGATAAAGCATAGTGACCTCATGTTTGATGTTATATGAATAATGAGTCACAAATTTTTCAATAATTTCATTGAAAGATTTGATGTCTGGGGGTAATTTGGAGAACCATTCCATGGCTTGTCCTCCTAAACTATGTAGAAATAGTCACATAAGATAAGTTTCATTGTGAGAAACTTCAATACAAGCAGCACAAAACTCATGAATGTGGTCTTGTAGATTCGAATTCTATTTGTATTTGTCAAATTGAGGTACCTCAAAATGAGGAGGGAATGGAATCATTGCTAAATGTTTATCAAAAGGATAAGGACATATATCATCTAAGCAATATTTCTTGGTTGATGATCCAATTTGAATATCATGAATTTTTTGTTGAAGCATCTAGATTTGTTGTAAAATAGGGTCCAAAGATAATGTAGATCCTTGAGTGTTATGGGAAACACTATGTTGTTTATCTTCCATAGTTTAAAGAGAATGTTTATCTTGAGAACCACTAGGGATTTGTTGATTATTAGTCATAGATGATTTTTTAATATTAGAGACATCAAAATCAATCGGTAATTTTTCTCCTTGTTGAGAAATAATGAGGAAATATATTTCTTTGTCTAAGTCTAGGAGTATTTCCATGATTTTGTGGAACCTAGGGTCTTGCATGGATTCCCTCAATTCTTCATATGTTGGTTCTTCCTCAAGTGTATTCTTGGCATAAAATTTGGACCAAGGGTTCTAATCACTACTACCTCCTGCCATTTTATCTATAGATTCTGGATTAACTAGTTGTTTACGTTTCCAAGATCGAGTTTGAACCATAAAAAGGTGAAAGATGATTATGGGATGAAGGTTTTGATGAATCAAATGTATATGTGTTGGTAAGATAGATGTAGAAAGGATCTTAAAAGTGTTGAAATAAGTATAAAACTTGATAATCTAAGTTTATAGGAGGTATGGATCTCACTATGATATGACAAAGATAATCAAAAGATGAAACCTAAGTAAGTTCTTGGTTAAGGATGATAAATCCTGATAGACAACTCACAAAGACCAAATCTGGTATCCAAGGTAGTATTTCAACACTAATTGGCAATTTTGTCGATCTTGGATGAATGAAGGGATGATGAAATTTTGAGGAAAATGGTCAAATAAGATATCAAAATGTTGTGTGGATGAGATGTGTTTCCAGAATCATGAATAGGACAAAAATGGGTTTCTAAAAAAGTAAGTGTGAAAATTCTAAAGTCCATACAAAAGCTCTATGTGATCGATGCACAAAAACAAATGCGTAGGACAATTTTATGTATGTCCAGCAGAATGTGACAAATGCACAATAGAATGTAACAGTTGTACAGTGATAGTGATATATACACATCAAAGTTGATCAAATGTGCAGTAGAATGTTATGGATGTGCAACTTTGGTTTTTTGACAGTTTTCAGGAAAATTTTGGTTTTCTAGTTACTAATTTGATAATTTTTTAGCAAAATAAAAATGCATATACACACACATGCAAAATAGAAATGGTTGATTTCTAATTTAATCTAAAATGAATGCACAAACAAGCTTACAATTCCTAAGGTTGGCAAGGACAATATCTATTGAATCCCCACTTGGATAAAATATAGCCACACATATCCAAAGTGGATAACGTAGGAACTTGGAGGCAAAGGCTCCTCCTTATAGTACACTCACTTCTCTGGCACACAAAGTTTCAAATTCAATAGATCATTACTTTCCAAAGACTCTCTATGTCTACTATGGAACGTGAGTAATGTGGGGTGTCTTCACGGGCTTGGGTGACCCCTTGAGCCAGCAAATAAAAGTTTTTTGGAAAATAAACAAAATATTTTAGTAAGGACATCCATTCAGGTTGTTATGATCAATCCATATTCCCAATTAAGAGGAGTCTCCCAATCCTTCCAAAGAAAGATTTTCACATTAGCAATGTAGGGACTTTAGTGCACCACGCGGGTACTATAGGAGATTTTGGTTTCCATAACAAATTCACACCTGTCCACTATGAGACTAACCACAATGGCATTTTTTATATACTAGTTTGGAAGGGCTTGGCTTTAGCCTATTACTGGTTGGGTCGTTCCATGGGGTGAGTACCTCTTTTCCCACCAAAGACTACCCTCTAAAAAATATAACAATTTCTCTTACACCCAAGATCTATGAATGTCGAGGGGAGAGGATACATTGTTATAATTTTGGGATTACAAAGATTCTTAAAAGCACAAACACAACAAATACTTGATCTAGATTAAATAAGACACATGAAAAATAAAAAACATGTCCTATTTTAAAACCCAAACAAGGTTATAGTTTATTTTGTGAATCTCCCTTTTGTCTTCTAAGGAACCTGCAAATAAAATTGTGAGTAGTCTTGAAGGGGTCTTCAAATATGTGTCTTGCAAAAAAAACCTAAGAGCCTACAAGAATATCCAAAAAATTGTTAAGATGGTTAGCTAAAAACACAAATAATTAGAAGATGAAATTTAGTAACTAAAATAATAGATGTGCAGAAATAGAGTATAAATGTGTAGGAATAGAGAACAAATGCACAGAAATGGTAGATGAACAATTATAATGAATGGATGCACACTGCGATGAAACAAATGCGTAGCAGAAATCAAAGCAGCAACAAAAAAATATATAAGTGCAAGAAAATGTGACAGATGCACAAAATGAATAGAAAAGACAAAAAATGGTGAAATGGTTGGTGTGAGAAGAATGAATGCGTAGGTAGAGTTGATGTATGCGCATGAATCTTGGATGAATGCACAGGAAAAAACTTGGAGATGCTGCACACAAAAACTGAATAAAAGAATGTTAAATTTTGTGGGTAGGCCCCACTATGGGTGCCAAAAATGTATAAAAATTAGAAAGACTAACTACTAGAATTGAAATATTAACTATAGTAAGCTTCTAAATCAATCTAATGCAAACAAAATGAAGAATACATGAATTTGAAATAAATGAAGCTTTTACCTCAACATACCCATGTAGCTTGTCTCCATTGTCCTCCTAGCCTTGATTGCTTGGATGTGGTGAGCTCTCAAATTTCCAAATGATCCTCCTTTGCCCAAGATTCTCTCAAAGTGTAAATATTTGATGATTTATATGGAAAATGGCTTAAAACCTTGATTATGCAACTATGGTGGATGAAACGACTAATGCTAATGGATCACAAAGATGCTTGATTACTTCATTACTTGATTATTTGATTACTAGAATGCTTGAATGCTTGAAAATGACTAATTCTATTAGGCTCTCAAAGGAAGAAGAAGGTTCCTTTTATAGGTTTTTGGAGGACTCAAGCCTAGGTGGCAAGATCCTAGGGAGGAGATTGGAAGGTGGAGGATCCTGTTAGAAATAGGAAATACTGAGAGAGGGGGGTGAATCAGTATTTCAAAAACTTTTAGTTTTGCCCACTTATGGATATAACAGATTACTTTAATGCATAAAAAGCATAAGAAACTAAATATCATACACAATAGTAAATGTAAAGAACTCATAACACATGATATGTTCTTGAGGAAACCCTGGCCAAGGGAAAACCCTGGTGGGGATGTACCCACAAAGATATTCTAATCAAAAGATATCCAATTAAGGATGTTGACCCTATTAGGAGCCTATTACAATCATATAGTGTATCAGTCCTGATTAAGGGACTATAGGCCTTGTTAGAAGCCTCAACCCTGTTAGGAGTTATAGATACAAAACCTAATTACCAGATGAGCTCACTACCCAAACAAGTAATACAAATGTGTATTGATTACAATAAGGTACTGCTTACAACTTTGCATCAACAACTTTCGCTGCTATCACAATTTACATATATTACATGTTACATTTCAAGTATGCTCGGTACATCTTTATTTATAAAAGATACAAACATAATATCTTTCTCTTGTCAGCTTGCATATCTTTATCCAAGAGTAGAAATCTAGGATGTCATCTCTTTATAATATTAAGTCATTATTTTGACAAGGAAAATAATCCCTTAATTCACTTACTAGTTCTATCTTCAAAACTGCACTGTCAGTTGTACTCTGTCATCGGTAAAATAGTCATAAATTTGTCTGTATTGTCCATACTATTTTTTGCATTGAGATGGGGTATCCTTAGACACCATAGAGTCTATGTTAAACTGTGAAAATTCTGATCATGCTCCAGTGAACATCGCCAAAACAAACTGTATCAGGTGTTCTGTCAAAATCATTGTTTCATACTTAGACAATTTTAATCTGCGATCTTCCATACTTACTTTCCAGCTTATGCACTCTTCATAGGGAACATATGTTGTCATAATGACAACATCTATGTACATACCTCAGCCAAATTGCCAACAATCTCCCCCTTTGTCATTGGTGGCAACATATGAGAAAATTGGCTAAGTGTACAAGTCAAAACCTCAAAATTTGTATCAAAATTGTGGCCATAGTATAAAATAAGTATACTATCCTTATATCTCCTCAAAATATATACAATAATCTATAACACTTCATAATACTCCATAGAACTCCCCCTATGAGTATCCTTCCTTATCATATATAGACAATTTTCTAAGTATCTCTCCCCCTTTAACAACAATGACAAAATAAAGGGTGGAAAGGGATATACAAAAATTGTGTCAATACTTTTACCTTATTGTCTTATTGCAAAGTCAGTAGGCTTGCAATACAATCTGCAATATCTTTCTTCCAAGTCTCAAAATCTTTCTCCCATGCCTTCTTTATTGATTCTGCTACATTGAGTAAAGTACTCAATCCGTATGCTACAATCTAACAAGCTTGGAGGGACTCAAAATTGAATTTCTAAAATTTTGTCTTAGCAGTAAGACATTCATCTAGTTGCTCTTCTATTATAGTCAACTTGATTGAGACATGCTCTCTCAAGATGTTTATTTGGATAGATTTCTTGTTCTTCTCATCATTCAAAGTCCTTATTTCATCATATAATTTCTTGATCTTATTCTCAACCGTACTAATCTTCATGTTTAGGCTGGCCAAAGAGTTTGTCTCTGCTGCAATTTCATCTTGCTTCTCTTTTATCTTCTTTTCTTCTTCAATTAAAATATTCTCAGATTTTGTACACTAAATGTACAAACACTTTCTAGTCTCAAGATGTTTCCTTAAGTCCTTAATGTGTCTATCAAGGCTGTCAATGTCATTTTTTATATTCTGACTTATGTTCTGCAACATTTCAGCTTCATAAGCTACCTAAGCCTTAACCTTAGCAATATCAGTTAAATTAGTGAACTCAACATCAAAAGATTTAATTACCATCTTTTCTCTTTCAAGTGGATTTGAATCAAAGACTTTTGTAGATATGACACTTTGTAGCTTCTCAGTCAAGTCTTTCAGACTACCTTCCAAATTCTTAACTTTCTTGTTCTTTCCAATAATTTTGTTTAAAGAGGTGATCAACTCTATTTGATCATCGTCATCAACTTCCTTGCTCAAATCTTCAATCGATGTTTCTATTCCTTTCTCCTTTACAGTCTTAGGAGTAAGACTGATGTCTTCTTGTGTTTCAGTAGGTGTAGGGGCCTCTGTTACCATAGTCTTTTCTTGCTCTCCCAAATCCAAATTGTCAACAATGTTATCCAAACTGTTGAGTACCGCATCATCTGAATCTAAAGTAACTTTAGTTCCTTCAATGTCCTAGATTATGTGCCAATGTTTATGGAAGAAGAGGGAATATCTCAACTTCAACTACCTCTACTACTGCCTCTGCTTGTTCTGAACTCTGTTTCTCTACTGGTTCTGCAACTGCTTGATCTTTGCTATCTTTTCCTGCTACCAAGTTTTCTAGCACTTGCACAGCTTCCTATTCAATTTTAGTCTTTACTTGCTCATATTGTCCTCCCATTATTTGTATAATTCTTCTTTTGGTTCTCAATAGGGTCCTCAAGTGGCTTGAGGATCTGTTTAAGATGGTCATCATCTCTTATCTCATAGAACTATCTAATCACATTCTCTCTCATTTTGGTATCTTCTTGTTGTTCTTTCATCTTTCTTCTCACAAGTCTATTGTACAAATCTTCTTGTATCTTTCATGAATAGTATCAAATTTCATGTTTGACAAAATCATATGTGTAACCATTGCATTCTCAAGATTCAATCTATCAGAGGATCCATATAAATCTTAGTATTTATTCATTTTGGTAAATCTCCATGCTACATTATATCTTCATTAACTCTTTCTATCCTTGGTTTCCATGATTTCTTCTTTGTTGTCACTTCATCATCTTTTATTTCTACATCTCTTCTAGGTACTGGTGGAACAATTGTTTTTGTCTTTTACCCGGTCCTAAAGCACTTGCCTTCATTCTTTTGCTCAGTGCTAAGGAAAAGGGTTTCCTATGTCTGATTGATTCCTTGTTCCTTCTCAGGTTCTTCAACCTTTACCTTTACTTGAATAGGTTATGCACTTGATGCCAAAGGTGGGACTGATAATATCTCACTTTGCCTTATTGCTTCTGCAATCTTCTTTGCAATATCAAATTCCTACTCACTCATACCTAATTCTTTTAGAATTTTCTTTATCGTAGACTCCACTCTCTTCTTTGATTGTTTCTCTTCCTTAAGTGCCTTTGATGAACCAAAGTTTTCATCATATGTTCCAAATCTATTGCTATGAGCATCAACTTTACTTTTCAATAATCTACTAACATAACCTTTTGTTTCAACTTCAGAGATTTCATAGCCAAGAGGGTCTATGAATTCATGTCTAGGTTCTACTGCCTCAATGTAAGTGAAATCATTATCAACCATAAAACATATCATCTATGTATTTCTCAACTAGGGATGGAGGAATTCTTGATCTATTTACCATAATGTTCTGAAAAGTTTTCAATACTAACTTTACACTGTCATTAACCTTCTCAATAAGATGTTTCATATAGACTTTATTGATTCTTGCCATAGTATTCTCACCATCATTCCATTCAATA